>ML244532.1:0-38661 GCA_005239495.1 Nicotiana undulata
TATGTACTCATGCTGCACTTTCTTTCTTTTTCTGCACTTGATTGTGCATGTATTGAGGCTGGTTCATCTGTTCGTCCGTTAGCTGATAGGTACTGATCGCGACGTCGCTCCACACGGTGAGTTGTCTTCCTGGCGTTTTCCTGACAGCACCTCTGGAGCCTCCTAGTTCCATTTTGCTCAGTCTTTTGTTCCAGACTGCGGCTTGTATATTTTGTATATGTATTTCTGTTGTTGTATCTATGTAGCCTCCTGTTGACACCGTGACACTAGTCCTGGCACACACTTGTTGTAGTTATCGGGGTTGTATATGTATTGGGCCTAGCTGTGGTTCAGCTTGTTTCTACGGCCTTACCCCATGGTGTTATTGTATTCCGCACTTTCATTGTTATTGTTGTTCGTTGGCTTGCCTAACCTCGCTGTTAGGTGCCATCACGACCTGAACTGATTCTGGGTCGTGACAAGAGTCTTTTTTGATATGCAAAAGATACTAAGATTTTCAGGAGATGAGGCATCAACTTCATGCTCTTTTATTGACATGATTAGTGATCTTGCAGATAAATTCAAAGATGATCAATTAATTTTAGACTCAATGGAAAGATGTTTGACCAAATCAGGCTCCGCACAAGATGATGATCCCAGAATTAAGAAAGAAACTAAAATACTGGAAAAAGATTCTGAAGATGAGGAGATGCAATCAGAAGAAGTTCAACCAAAAATTGAACTCAAAGTTCTTCCTTCTCATTTAAAATATGTTTATCTTGAGCAAGAATTATTTCCAGTAATGTTTTCATTTTCTTTGACTGCAGAAATTTGTTCAGCAATTAAAGGGATTAGTTCAGCTATTTGTACACATAGAATCCTCATGGAGGATAGAAACAAGCCAATAATCCAACCTCATAGGAGATTGAATCATGCAATGTAGGAAGTGGTGAAATAGGAGATTGTCAAGCTTCTATCGGCAGGTATTATTTATCCAGTTTCAGACAGCCCTTGGGTAAGTCCAGTCCAGGTAGTACACAAGAAAAGAGGTATGACAATTATAAAGAATGAAAATAATGAACTCATACCTACAAGTACTGTACATGATGGAGAGTCTGTATTGATTATAGGCGTCTCAATGATGCTACCAGAAAAGATCATTTTCCTTTACCATTTATTGATCAAATGTTGGAAAGAATTGCAGGATATGGTTTTTACTGTTTTCTCGGTGGCTATTCAGGGTATAACCAAATACCAATTGCACCTGAAGATAAGGATAAGACAAATTTCACATGTCCTCATGGAACATATGCCTATAGCAGAATGCCATTTGGTCTGTGCAATGCCCCTGCTACATTTCAGCGTTGCATGTCGGCAATTTTTCTGATATGACTGAAAAAATTTCTTGAAATTTTTATGGATGATTTTACACTCTTTGGCAAAACATTTGAAGATTGTCTTTACCACTTGACTTTAGTTCTTAAGAGATGTGAAGAGACAAACTTGATTCTGAATTGGAAAAAATGTCATTTTATGGTTATAGAGGGTATTGTTTCAGGACATAAAATCATTGCTAATGGGATAGAAGTTGACAAGGCTAAAATTAATCTTATAGCAGGATTGCCCCCTCTTACAACTGTTAAAGGCATTAGAAATTTTTTAGGTCATGCAGGTTTTTACAGAAGGTTCATAAAAGATTTTTCAAAGATTTCAAAACCTCTAACTAACCTCTTGATGAAAGATGTTAAGCTTGATTTTTCAGGTGATTGTATGATAGATTTTGACACCCTTAAGGAGAAATTATCAAATGACCATGTAGTTGTGTCCCCTGATTGGAGTCAACCTTTTGAGGTTATGTGTGATGCTAGTGACACGGCAATTGGAGCTGTTTTAGGCCAAAGAAAGGATAATATTTTTTGTCACATTTACTCTGCCAGTAGAACACTAAATGAGGCTCAACTGAATTATGCCACAACAGAAAAAGAGTTATTGGCAGTAGTATATGCATTGGATAAATTTCGTTCTTATTTTATAGGAATGAAGGTCACTGTTTTTACTGACCACACAGCTTTAAAATACCTCTTCGCAAAAAAGGATGCTCGACCTAGATTGTTAAGATGGATTTTACTTCTGCAAGAATTTGACCTTGAGATAAAAGACAAAAGAGGAACAGAGAATCAGGTAGCTGACCATTTGTCTCTACTAGAAGACCCTCCCCTTGAGTTCAGCGAGATAAAAGAAGAATTTCCTGATGAACACATATTTTCAGTCAACTTTGTTTTGACTCAAACACCCTGGTTTGAAGATATTGCTAACTACTTGGTTGGAAGATGGAAACCCCAAGATATCTCTTACCAATAGAGAAATAAGCTTATTTATGAAACTAAGTATTATTTGTGGAATGAACCATACTTGTTCAAAATTTGTGCAGATAATATCATCAGGAGGTGCGTACCTGAAGAAGAGATGACCAGAGTTTTGTATCATTGCCATGATGGAGCATTTGGAGGTCATTATGTTGTAAAACGCACGACATTTAAAGTATTTGAGGCCGGATTTTTCTGGCCAACGCTCTTCAAAGACACCCGAGCAAACGTCGCACAATGTGACATGTGTAAGAAAACAGGTAATATCACTAAGAGAGATGAGATTCCATTACAGTCAATACAAGTATGTGAAATATTTGATGTTTGGGGAATAGATTTCATGGGTCTTTTTCCTTCTTCTCATTCATTTGAATATATCCTTGTTGCTGTGGATTATGTATCAAGATGGGTTGAGACGATCCTCACAAGGAAGAATGATGCTCATACAGTGTGTAGTTTTCTTAGAAAAAACTATTTTTACTAGATTTGTGTCACGACCACAAATCCTAAACCGGACGTGATGGCGCCTATCGTGGAACTAGGATAGCCAACAATCACATATTTACAGTTTCTTTTCAAAGTTTCCAACTCATTTTCAACATTTCATAAACGTATATAAATTTCTGAATTTTTAAGAAAAACAAAATAGCTAAACAGTTTACAACCATCCCAAAGGTCTGGAGCCAACATGTCATGAGCATCTAAGAATAATACAAAAAATTATACTGTCATAATACATAATCTCGGAACAAAGAACAAAGTCCAAAATAAGAAAGGGAAACAGAGATGTTGTGGACGCTTAACAGCTACCTCAATGTCCCAACTCCGGCTCTACACGGAAACAGATGACTAATGCTCGGTACCAGCACCTGAATCTGTAGATAGAGGTACAGGGAGTAATGGTGAGTACGCCAACTCAGTAGTAATTAAAATAAATCAAGTCTGAACAGTAAGAAACACATAGGAGTAGATCATCGAATCACAATAAGTAAAATATTGATTTCCAACAATGTATACAATTAGCCAATGTACTTTAAAACCAGTTTTAGTAAAAATACTTTGAACATGTGTGATTTATAGTGATTCTAGTAAAATACCCAAGACGTATTAGTTTAAAGATGAAATGAATCATAAATAGTTACTCCGTCAAAACAAGTATCATAAACTGTCCCTCGAGAAAATCATCGCTCAGAGTCATTCACTCAGCATACCTCACAATCACTCAGCATCAGCCCCTCGGGCAACCTCACTGTCACTCATGCCTCCCAATCACTCGTCACTCGGCACTCGCACTCAGTATGTACATGCGCTCACTTGGGGTGTACAGACTCCAGAGGGGCTCGTACAACCCAAACGCTATAACAAGCCAAATCATGGCATCAATCACTCTAGCACTCAGCCTCTCACATATTATAACAGTTTAACATGCTGCGGCGTGCAGCCCGATCCATCATATCCGCACAATATTGTCAGAAACTTTCAAAATGCCACTCGGGCCATAAATAAATGGGGTTCTCGACCCAAATAGTATTTTATATCATGAAATAATATCAACAAGTCTGAGTATCAAAAATAGTTCAACAGGAATGACTGAGTGTAAATTCATAATTTCCATGATGAGGAATATCAGAAAAACAGCCCCCAAGGGGTTTAAACAGGTCGGCACGAGGCCCCAAACATGGCTTACAACCCAAATATATCAAGAACATAAAATTATGATTTATTATGTGTTTTAAAAGCAGTTACGCAACTCAATAGTTTCCTCGGGAAGGACAAAGTCCAACTCCCCAAATCTGTGCACGTGATACACTCTCCATCCAGTGTGTGCGTCACTCCAAAATAGTGAAAAGATGCTAACTCCGGGGTTTCATACCCTCTTGACAAGATTTAAAGTCATTACTTACCTCAAACCAGCCCAAAAACCTACTCAGCAACACTCTTGCCCCTCGAATCAGCTCCCAAATGTTCCGAGTCTACCAAAATCGGATTTATAATATCAAAATATGCTAGGAAGACGAAACCCAATGGAAAACTATCAAAATAAGGCACAATTCCCGAAATTGGCCTAAACGGCCCCCGGGCCCACGTCTTGGAATTCGATAAAATTCACAAAACTTGAGTCCTCATTCCCTCACGAGAATACCCATATAAAACTCACAAAAATCCGACCTCAAATACCCATTCAAATCATCAAAAGAATTTCCTAAATTTTCCTCCCATTCTTCCCTAATTTCCACTTTGATTCGTCAAATTAGATGATAAAAATCAAGACTAATTCATGATATTAAACCAAAAGTGATTAAAGAACACTTACCACAAGAATCCCACTGAAAATCTCTTCCAAATCCTTATTCTCCCGAGCTCTCTAATGATATTTTGAGTTATGGCCTAAAACCCTCATTTTTAAACTTAAACTTTCTGCCCAGCTTTTTTCTTCATCGCGAACGCAGCCTCCTCCCCGCGTTCGCGAAGCACAAATTTCCTAGACCCCAAATATACTCTACGCGAACGCACTAACAGGTTCGCGAACGCGGTTCACCCGACGCGTTCGCATAAGTCAAAACCCCTGGGGTCACCAATCGCCCAATCTTCTTCGCGGACGCATGCCTCTGATCGCGAACGCGATGCTTCCTCCACCAAGACCTTCGCGTTCGCATCCACCCCTTCGCGAACGCGAAGAATAAAACCTCAGATTCCCCAATGACCCTTCGCGAACACGGGGATCCACCTGCGAACGCGATGCACATTTGCTCTGCAACAAAACACAAGCAAAAACAGCCAAGTTCCAAACCAAAAATAGATATGTCGACCACCCGAAACTAACTCGAGGCCCCCGGGACCTCAACCAAACATACCAATACATCCCATAACCTCATTCAAACTTAGTCGAGCCTTCGAAACACCAAAAACAACGCAAAACACCAAAATCACATCAAATTCAAGTCTATGAACTTTGAAATTTCCAAATTTCAACAAAGATGCTGAAACCATCCAAAACACATACGATTGACCTGATAATTTTCACACATATCCAAAATGACATTACGAACCTGTTCCAACTTCCGGAATTTCATTCTGACCCCGATAGCCTATTTTCCACTACTGACCAAAAATCGCCAAAAACCAACTTTCGCCAATTCAAGCCTAATTCTACACAGGACCTCAAAACAACATTCCAAACACACTCATAAGTCCCAAATCACCTAACGAAGCTATTCGAGCCATAAAATCCGCATTCTGAGGTCGTTTACCAATAAGTCAACTCCTAGTTGACTTTTCCAACTATAAGGCTAATTTGAGAGACTAAGTGTCTCAAATCTCACCACGACCACTTCGAACCCGAACCAACCAACCCCAACACATCATAAAGAGTCTAAACATTACATGACAAGGCAGAAATAGAAATAACTGTGCAAATTCCACGAAACGACCAGCCGGGTCGTTACATTATCCCCCTCTTAAACAAACGTTCGTCCTCGAACGGGTCTAGAAACAACCTGGAGTCTCAAACAAGTGAGGATATATGCTCTGTATCTCCCGCTCGGTCTCCCAAATAGCCTCGTCCGATGAATGCCCTCTCCACTGCACTTTCACTGAAGCTATATCCTTAGACCTCAACTTCCTGACCTGACGACCTAAAATAGCCACAGGCTCTATCTCATATGACATATCACCCTCAAACTGCACTGTGCTGAAGTCTAAAACATGAGATGGGTCACCAATATACTTCCGGAGCATCGACACATGGAACACCGGATGAACACTCGATAAGCTGGATCGCAAGGCAAGTCTATAAGCCACATATCTAATCTTCTGAAAAACTTCAAAAGGCCCAATAAACCGGGGACTCAACTTTCCTCTCTTCCCGAACCTCATAACTCCCTTCATGGGTGACACCTTCGGCAGTACCTTCTCTCCCTCCATGAAAGACACATCTCGGACGTTTCATTACGCATAACTCTTCTGCCTAGACTACGCTGTGCAAAGTCGCTCCTGAATCAACTTCAGCTTATCAAACGCATCCTGAACCATGTCCGTGCCCAATAACCTAGCCTCACCCGGCTCAAACCAACCCCCGGAGACCTACACCTCCCACCATACAAAGCCTCATACGAAGCCATATGAATATTGAACTAGTAACTATTATTATAAGAAAACTTCGCGGGTGGTAGAAATTGGTCCCATATACCCCCAAAATCAATGACATAGGCACACAACATGTCCTCCTAAATCAGAATAGTACTCTCCGACTGCCCGTCGGTTTGAGGATGAAACGATATGCTCAAATCGACCTGAGTACCCAACTCTCTCTGCACGGCTCTCCAAAACTGAGATGTGAACTGCGTACCTCTGTCAGAAATGATAGAAACTGGAACCTCATGCAATCGGACAATCTCCTTAATGTAAATCTCGGCTAACTGCTCCGAATAATAAGTAGTACCAACAGGAATAAAGTGCGCGGACTTGGTCAGCCAATCCACAATGACCCATATAGCATCAAATCTCCTCGAAGCCCGTGGGAGCCCCACTACAAAGTCCATGGTGATCCGCTCCAACTTCCACTCCGGAATATCCTACCTCTGAATCAATCCACCTGGCCTCTGGTGCTCATACTTGACCTTCTGGGAGTTGAGACACCGAGCTACAAACTCAACAATATCTTTCTTCATCCGCCTCCACCAATAATGTTGTCTCAGATCCTGGTACATCTTCGCGGCACCCGGATGGATAGAATACCGCGAGCTGTGAGCCTCTGCTAAAATCAACTCTCATGACCCCGTCATCACCAATAGTCACATCCCTGGCATCACCTCGACGAACCCTGTCCTGAAGGACTAGCAAGTGTCGGTCATCATACTGGCGTGTTCTAATCTGATCATAGAGAGAAGACTTGGAGGCTACACAAGCAAATACCCGTGGAGGCTCTAACAAATCCAATCTCACCAGCTGCCCTTCAAAAGCCTAAACATTAAGTGCTAAAGGTCGCTCTGTTGCTGGAAGGTAGGCTAGACTCCCTAAACTCTCTGCTCTGGGACTCAGGGCATCGGCCACTACATTGGCCTTCCCCGGATGATATAGAATAGTGAGGTCATAATCCTTAAGAAGCACCAACCATCTCCTCTGACACAAATTCAAAGTCCTTCTGCTTCAGCAGATACTGCAAACTACGATGGTTAGTGAAAATCACACAATGCACTCTATACAAATAATGGCGCCCGATCTTCAAGGCATGAATAATAGCAACTAACTCAAGATCGTGCACTGGGTAATTCTTCTTGTGCACCTTCAACTGTCTAGACGCATAGGTAATCACCCTACCGTCTTGCATCAATACAGCTCCCAAGCCAACTCTAGAAGCATCACCATAAACTGTATAAGAACTTGAACCAGTAGGCAAAACGAACACCGGAGATGTGGTCAAAGCTGACTTGAGCTTCTGAATGATTTCCTCACACTCCTCAGTACACCTGAACTGAGCACCCTTCTAGGTCAGTCTGGTCATGGGTGCTGCAATAGATGAAAATCCCTCTACGAAACGGCGATAGTAACCTGCCAACCCAAGGAAACTGCGGATCTCCGTAGCTGATGAAGGTCTAGGCCAACCCTTTACCGCTTTCACCTTCTTGGAATCTACCCTGATCCCATCACAAGACACCATATGGCCCAAAAATGCAACTGAATCAAGCCAGAATTCACACTTCGAAAACTTTTCATACAACTTCTTCTCCCTCAGAGTCTGAAGCACAACTCTCAAATGTTGCTCATGTCTTCCCGAGACTGCGAATATACCAAGATGTCATCTATAAAGACGATGACAAAGGAATCAAGATAAGGTCGGAGCACATTGTGCATCAAGTGCATAAAGGCTGATGGGGCATTGGTCAGCCTAAATGACATAACAAGAAACTCAAAATGACCATATCTGGTCCTGAAATCAGTCTTCAAGATGTCAGAGTCCCGAATCTTCAACTGATGGTACCCGGATCTCAAGTCAATAATTGAGAACACTCTAGCTCCCTAAAGCTGTTCAAACAGATCATTAATACGAGGCGAAGGATACCGGTTCTTCACCGTAACCTTGTTCAGTTGTCAATAATCAATACACATGTGCATACAACCATCTTTCCTTTTCACAAACAACACTTGTGCACCCCAAGGTGACTTACTAGGCCGAATGAACCCCTTATCTAGGAGTTCCTGAAGTTGTTCTTTTAATTCCTTTAACTCCGCCGGTGCCATACGATAAGGTGGAGTAGAAATAGGCTGAGTGCCTGGCACCAGATCAATACAAAAATCAATATCCCTATCAGGTAGCATGCTCGGCATATCTGCAAGGAACACGTCCGGAAAATCACGGACCACAAGAAAGAATCAACAGCAAAGCCTCACCACTAACATCCCTCACAAAACCCAGATACGATAAACATCCCTTCTCGACCATATGCTGAGCCTTCAGGTAAGAAATCACCCTGCTAGGCACATACTCAGAAGAACCTCTCCACTTAACTCTCGGAACTCCAGGCATAGCCAAGGTCACGGTCTTAGCGTGAAAACCAATAATAGCATGACACGGAGATAGCCAATCCATGCCTAGTATCACATCAAACTCAACCATGCTGAGTAATAGTAAGTCCACACGGGTCTCCATATCCCCAATAGAAACCGCACACGACCGATACACACGGTCTAGAACAATAGTATCACCCACGGAGTTGACACATGAATAGACGTAACCAAAGACTCACGGGGCATATCCAGGAAATGTGCAAAATAAGACGAGACATATAAATATGTAGAACTAGGGTCAAATAGGGCTAAAGAATCTCGATGACAGACTGATATAATATCTGTGATCTGTGCATCAGAGGCCATAGCATCAGGCATGGCTGGAAGTGCATAGACACGGGTCTGACCTCCACCTGCTTGACCTTCCCCTCTAGGGCGGCCCCTAGTTTCCTGACCCCCACCCTTAGCTGCCTGGGCGGGTGGTGAAGTGACAGGAGCTGAAGTGGAGGGCTGACCCTTCTACTGAGAAGTAATACCAGGACGACCAGGACACTGCCTCCATACATGTCCAAACTCTCCACACTCAAAGAAACTCCCTGGACCTGGAGATGGGGACTGAAGGGAACCCCTGGCACCAGGATAGCTGCTGGATGAACCATGCATAGAAGAACCCTGGAATGATGATGCTACGGAGGAACTTTGAGATGGAAGGGCACTAAATGAAGAACGGCCCGGATGAGAGATGGGGGGACCCTACCCCGAAGGTGTGTCACTATAAGCTGGGCGAATTGGTTGAGGAAGTCTAAATGGGCGACCTCTACTGTGCTGAAACTACCCTCTGGAAGGGGTGCCACTGAAACTACTAGATCCCCGAGGCCTTTTGGCCTCCCTCTCCTTTCGCTCCTGCCGGCGAACTGACTCAATATCTCGAGCAATATCAACAACTTGCTCGAAGGTAGCACCTGACACTCTCTCCCTAGTCATCAAAATACATAGTTGAAAAGTGAGACCATCCACGAACCTCCTGATCCTCTCCCTATCAGTAGGGACTAACTCAGCATAATGATGAGCCAACTCTGAATATCGCATCTCATATTCCGTCAGTAATAGCTGTCCCTGACGGAACTGCTCAAACTGCCTGCGTTGCTCCTCTTTGTGAGACTGAGGAACATACTTTTCCAAATAGATAGTGGAGAACTGCTGCCAGGTTGAGGGGTGCTGAACCAACAGGCCTACACCTTTCAAAAGACTCCCACCAAGTGAAAGCACCACCAACAAACTAAAATGTAGCAAACGAGACCCCATTAGTCTCCAGAATCCCTACCGTACAAAGTATCCTCTGACACTTATCCAGAAAACCCTGGCATCCTCACCCTCAGTACCGCTGAACGTCGGAGGCTGAAGTCTACTAAACCTCTCCAGCCTGCGCTGCTCATCCTCTAGCATAACTGGAACCACGAAGTCCTGAACTAGAGCAACCGGCTGGGCTGGAACTGCCAACCGATGTGTGAAGGCCCTGTACAACCTGCTCAAGTGTCCGGGCAGCTGGAGTCTGAGTGCCTCCCCCGGCTTGAGATATAACAGCAGTACTAGATACAACAACTTCCTGAGCAAGGCTAGTACATAATGTCAAGATCTGAGCTAGGGTCTCCTGAAGACCCGGAATAACAATGGGCACTGCCGATGCCTGAGTCTGAATAGTAGGGGGATCCACTGGTACTGCCTCGGCTGCTGCGCGGGCTGGTCCCCTACCTCTACCACGGCCTGGACCGTGGCCTCGACCTCTTGCTGGTCTAGCTGGTGTCTGGTCACCCTGATCAGTAGCGCGTGTCCTCACCATCTGTGAGAGAATTAAACAACAGAAGTTCAGATTTCTAGAATCAATAGAATGGCACGATATAATTCAAGAAAATGAGATTCTTTCCTAAGAGTTATGTATCCTCTTGAAGACAAGTACAGACGTGTCTGTACCGATCCACAAGACTCTATTAAACCTGCTCATGACCGTTGAGTCTTATGTAACCTAGTTCTCTGATACCAACTTGTCACGACCCCGAATCCTAAACCGGCTGTGATGGCGCCTATCGTGGAACTAGGCTAGCCAACAATCACATATTTACAGTTTCTTTTCAAAGTTTCCAACTCATTTTCAACATTTCATAAACTAATATAAATTTCTGAATTTTTAAGAAAAACAAAATGGCTAAACAATCTACAACCATCCCAAAGATCTGGAGCCAACATGTCATGAGCATCTAAGATAATACCAAAAATTCTACAGTCATAATACATAATCTCAGAACGAAGAACTAAGTACAAAATAATAAAGGGAAACAGAGATGTTGTGGACGCTGAACAACTACCTCTATGTCCCGAGTCCGGCTCCGTACAGAAATAGATGACTAACGCTCGGTACTAGCATCTGAATCTGCATACAGAGGTGTAGGGAGTAATGGTGAGTACGCCAACTCAGTAGTAATGAAAATAAATTAGGTCTGAACAGTAAGAAACATATAGGAGCAAATCATCGAATCACAATAAGTAAAATATTGATTTCCAATAGTGTATACAATTAGTCAATGAACTTTAAAAGCCAGTTTGAGTAAAAATCCTTTAAACATGTGTGATTTCCAGTGATTCCAGTAAAATACCCAAGACGTATTAGTTTAAAGATGAAATGAATCATAAATAGTTACCCCGGCAAAACAAGTATAATAAATTGCCCCTTGGGCAAATCATCGCTCAGAATCATTCACTCAGCATACCGCACAATCACTCAGCATCAGTCCCTCGGGCAACCTCACTGTATCTCATGCCTCCCAATCACTCGGCACTCGCACTCAGTAGGTACCTGCGCTTACTGGGGGTGTACAGACTCCGGAGGGGCTCCTACAACCCAAGCGCTATAACAAGCCAAATCATGACATCAATCACTCTGTCCCTCGGCCTCTCTCATATCATAACAGTGTAACATGTTGCGGCGTGCAACCCGATCCATCATATCATCACAATATTGGCTCTCGGCCTCACTCAGTTAGAAACTCTCAAAATGCCACTCGGCCATAAATAAACGGGGTTCTCGACCCAAAATAGTATTTTATATCATGAAATAATATCAACAAGTCTGAGTATCAAAAACAGTTCAACATGAATGACTAAGTGTAAAAATCATAATTTCCACTTTGAGGAATATCGGTAAAACAGCCCCCAAGGGGTTTAAACAGGTCGGCACGAGGCCCCAAACATGGCTTACAACCCAAATATATCAAGAACACAAAAATATGATTTATTATGTGATTTAAAAGTAGTTACGCAACTCAATAGTTGCCTCGGGAAGGACCAAGTCCAACTCCCCAAATCCGTGCACGCCATACACTTGTCATCCAGTGTGTGTGTCACTCCAAAACAGTGAAAAGATGCTATGTCCGGGGTTTCATACCCTCAGGACAAGATTTAAAGTCATTACTTAACTCAAACCAACCCGAAAAGCTACTCCGCAATACTCTTGGTCCTCGAATCGGCTCCCAAATGCTCCGAGTCTAGCACAATCAGATTTATAATATCAAAATATGCTAGGGAGATCCAGGTACCAGCACCCAGTTTCGTGGCTAGGAATCACTTAGCAGCTTTGAGGAGACCGCGAGGTAATTCTTCCACGTCCGTAGAATCAAAAAAGTCCCCTTCTACTGTAGTATAGGCATAGATGACTCATGCATTTCTGATACTTCACTATATAGAGCTACTTTTAGTACAGAGCTTGTGCCTGTTGTGACATTCCGGGTTTTGGGAAGTGAAATTGTATATGCTGAGCGGCTCTTTTATGTGTCTTCTTCTTCATTTCTGTTTCATTTATTATATCGCATTTATTTTTACGTAAATTTAGGCTTACCTAGTCATAGAGACTAGGGTCCATCACGAGATCGTCTGGAGGGTAAATCGGGTCGTGACAAGTTGGTATCAGAGCGTCTAGGTTCATAGGAGTCACAAGTCACAAGCCGGTTTATTAGAGTCTCGCGGATCGGTGCGGAGACGTCCGTATCTATCTTCGAGAGGCTACGTAACTGTTAAGAACAATAATATTCTTCGGAATACTTTTTCGTGCTAGTTACTGTCGTCAAAATTCTAAAACTCTATTCTACTCTTGCTCACAGATGGTGCGGACCCATACCGGATGTACTGACGATCAAGCAACCGAGCCCCCAGCTAGAGCCGCTAGAGGTAGGGGTAGGGGTAAAGGACGAGCACGCGGTGGAGCCCGAGCATCGGCGAGAGCAGCGACCTAGGAGCCCCCAGCAGCTACAGTTGGAGGGGCACAAGAGGTCCCTACTATTACTCCATCTCTCCAAGAGACTTTGGCTCAGTTTATGAGCGCCTTCAGCACTCTGTCTCAGGCGGGACTACTCCCGATATCTCCAGCTACATCTCAGCCTCGGGGAGGGGCACAGACTTCCTATGCCCCCAGCGGCTCCAGCTCAGCATGATACCAGGGTAGCTGTTTTTTAGGCGGAGCAGCTTAGACTTGAGAGGTACAAGAAGTACCACCCACATTGTGCTCAGACTTGATGCTCTGGGTTTTGTTGAGGAGTGTCATCGCATTCTCCGCACTATGGGTATTGTGGAGACGAATGGGGTTTCTTTCACCGCTTTGCAGCCGAGGGGAGCGGCTTATCAGTAGTGGCGTGCCTATGAGTTGAGTAGTCTGGAGAAAGCAGCTTCACTTACTTGGGATCAGTTCTTCAAGATGTTTTTGCTTGAGTTTGTCCCTCAGAACCTCAGGGATGCTTGGCGTGCAGAGTTTGAGCAGTTACTCCAGGGTACCATGACTGTGTCAGAGTATGCAGTCTGTTTCACTGATGTGGCTCGTTATGCACCGGCCTTGGTTGCCACTATCAGAGAGAGGGTTCGACGCTTCATTGAGAGGCTTCACCCCAATATTCGGGATAGTTTGGCTAGGGAGTTTGAGACAGATATCACTTACCAGTAGGCCGTGAGTATTGCCCGGAGGATTTAGAGTATGTTAGCCCGAGATAGAGAGGAGAGAGAGGCCAATAAGTCTCGAGAGATTGGTCATTTTTCGAGAGTTCGTGCACCAGCGACACGCTATGGTAGGGGCTTTTTGATTCGCCCTATTCATTTATCTCTTCCAGCAGCTAGTGGTATTCCAGCTCCTCTAAGACCTCAGGGGCCATATTATGCACCGCCAGTATCTTATGTTCCTCCTGCTCGAGGTGCTATCACCGGCTAGTCCAGCAGGCCAATTCGGAGTTAGCACCAGCCACCACGTCCTTCGAGGGGTTGTTTTGAGTGTCGTGACCTCGCCACGTGCTCCGTCGGGCCCTCCAGCTATTCTTCCAGCTCTAGTTGCTACCCCACCTTCTCAGACAGCTCGAGGTGGAGGTCGGGGAGGTCGAGGTCGCCTTAGAGGGGGAGGCCAGGCCAGGTACTATGCACTTCCAGCACATTCTGAGGTCGTTGCTTCAGATTCGGTCATCACAGGTATTGTCCCGGTTTGTCATAGGGATGCATCAGTATTGTTTGACCCAGGCTTTACGTGTTCATATGTGTCTTCTTATTTTGCTTCGCATCTGGGGTATCTCGGGATTCCTGGAGTTCCCCTGTGTAAGTTTCTACTCCAGTGGTAGATTCTCTTGTTGTCGACCGCGTATATCGGTAGTGTTTGATTGTTATTAGTGGTTTTGAGACCAGGTATTATTTATTATTGCTCAGTATGGTAGATTCAATGTTATTTCAGACATGGACTGGTTTTCGCCCCACTATATTATTCTTGATTGTTATGCCAAGACTGTGACGTTGGCTATGCCAGGTTTATCAAGATTAGAGTGGAGAGGAACCTTAGAATATACTCCCCGCAGGCTCATTTCTTTCCTTAAATCTCGGCGGATGTTTGAAAAATGGTGTGATGCGTACTTAGCCTATGTGAGAGATGTTAGTGTCGATACCCCTACAGTTGAGTCAGTTCCAGTTGTGCGGGACTATCCTGATGTGTTTCCAGCTGATATTCCGGGTATGCCGCCCGACAGAGATATTGATTTCGGCATTGACTTGTTGTCGGGCACCCAGCCCATTTCTATTCCTCCCTATCGTATGGCTCCTCCTAAGTTGAAGGAGTTGAAGGAGCAGTTGCAGGAGTTGCTCGATAACGCTTTCATCAGACCCAGTGTATCATATTGGGGTGCTCCAGTCTTATTTGTGAAGAAAAAGGATGGTTCGATGCGTGTGTGTATTGATTACCGGTAGCTGAATAAGGTTACAATGAAGAACGAGTACCACTTGCCTCGCATTGATGATTTATTTTACCAGTTACAGGGTGCCAGGGTATTTTCCAAGATTGAATTGCGATGTGGCTATCATCAGTTGAAGATTCGGGAACCGGATATCCCGAAGACTGCATTCAGGACCAGATATGGCCACTATGAGTTCCTTGTTATGTTATTTGGGCTGACCAATTCCCCAACAACCTTTATGCACCTGATGCACAATGTGTTTCAGCCTTATCTTGATTCTTTTTTCATTGTGTTCATTGATGACATCTTGGTATATTCTCGGTCCTAGGAGGACCATGAACAACATTTGAGAACTGTGCTTTAGACTTTGAGGGAGAAGAAATTGTATGCAAAATTCTCTAAGTGTGAATTTTGGCTTGATTCTGTGGCATTCTTAGGCCATGTGGTGTCTTGTGATGGGATCAAGGTAGATTCGAAGAAGGTGGAGGCGGTGCAGAATTGGCCTAGACCGTCTTCAACTATCGAGATCCGCAGTTTCCTTGGTTTGGCTAGATACTTTCGCCGTTTTGTGGAGGGATTTTCATCCATTGCAGCATCTATGAACATATTGACCCAAAAGGGTGCCCTGTTCAGGTGGATCGAGGAGTGTGAGGAGAGCTTTCAAACGCTCAAGAAAACCCTGACTACAGCTCCAGTGTTTGTATTGCCTATGGATTCAGGGTCCTATACAGTCTATTGTGATGCTTCGAGGATTGGACTTGGGGCGGTGTTGATGTAGGACGGTAGAGTTATTGCCTACGCATCCAAACAGTTGAAAGTGCATGAGAAGAACTATCTCGTTCATGATCTCGAGTTGGCAGCGATTGTTCAAGCCCTGAAGATATGGCGTCATTATTTATACGGTGTTCCCTGTGAGATTTTCACTGATCACTAGAGTTTGCAGCCAATATTCAAGCAGAATGACCTTAATTTGCGCCAGCGAAGATGGTTGGGTTACTAATGGACTATGACATCACCATATTATACCACCCGGGGAAGGCCAATGTGGTGGCCGATGCATTGAGTTGCCGAGTGGAGAGTTTGGCATATCTTTCTGCAGTTGAGAGGCCCTTAGCCTTGGATGTGCAGTCCTTAGCCAGTCAGTTCATGAGAATGAATCTTTCAGAGCCTTGCCGGGTTTTAGCTTGTGTGGTTGCCTGGTCTTCTCTTTATGACCGTATCAGAGAGTGCCAGTATGATGATCACAATCTTTTGGTTCTTCAGGATAGGGTTTGGTGAGGTGATGACATGGATGCGACTATAGGTGATGATGGCGTGATGAGGATGCATGGCTGTATCTGTGTGCCCAATGTAGATGGGCTTCGGGGGTTGATTCTTTAGGAGGCGCATAGCTCGCGGTTTTCCATTCATCCGGGTATCGCAAAGATGTACCAGGATCTGAGACAACACTATTGGTGGAGAAGGATGAAAAAGGATATAGTGGAGTTTGTAGCCAAGTGTCTCAACTGTCAGCAAGTCAAATATGAGCATCAGAGACCGGGAGGGTCACTTCAGCAGATTGAGCTTCCAGAGTGGAAGTGAGAGCGGATCACCATGGACTTTGTGGTTGGACTTCCTCGGACTTTGAGAAAATTCGATGCTATTTGGGTGATTGTGGATCGGCTGACCAAATCAGCCCATTTGATTCCAGTATTTACTACATATTCCTGCGAGAGGTTGGCGGAGATTTATATCAGGGAGATTGTTCGCCTCCATGGCATTCCAGTATCTATCATTTCAGACAGAGGTACACAGTTCACTTCACCAATCTGGAGAGCCACTCAGTAGGATTTAGGAACCAGGGTGGAGTTGAGTACAACCTTTCACCCTCAGACGGACGGGCAGTCCGAGCGCACCATTCAGATTCTTAAGGATATGCTCTGTGCCTGTGTGATGTATTTTGGAGGGTCATGGGACCGATACTTGACACTTGCAGAGTTTTCTTATAATAATAGTTACAAGTCCATTATTCAGATGGCACCGTATGAGTCTTTGTATGATAGACGGTGCAGGTCTCCAGTGGGATGGTTCGAGCCGGGCGAGGCCCGATTGTTGGGCACAGATTTGGTCAAGGATGCCCTGGACAAGGTAAAGGTGATTCAGGAGAGACTTCGCACAACTCATTCCAGGCAGAAGGGTTATGCGTAATGGAAGGTTTGTGACTTGGCATTTATGACTGGTGATCAAGTTTTGCTTCGGGTAATGCCTATGAAGGGCGTCATGAGGTTCGGGAGGAAAGGTAACCTAAGTCCGAGATTTATTGGCCCTTTTGAGGTGTTGTGGTGTGTTGGGGAAGTTGCTTATGAGATTGCTTGTCCTCCCAGCCTGGAAGGAGTTCATCCGGTATTCCACATCTGTCACGACCCAAATTCATACTCAGGTCGTGATGGCGCCCAACACCGGAGTCATGCAAGCCAACACTAGTTCACTACCGAAGTTACTTCACTTAGTTGGATATTTAAGTACTTGCCAAATTTTACGTTAGGAATCATTTAAAGAAAGCAGTCAAGTGATGCAACTTGATAAAATGAAACGAAACAGATTGTTTTCCCAACATATACAGTATAGCAAAATACTAGGAAACAACCAACTACGGGTGCCAAGACCTAGTGTCACAAGTCCACAGGCAACTAGTGGAATATACAAAATAAACAAAATAAAAGTACAACTGTCTGAAAGGGGTAGACAGAAATATCCAAAATTAATAGAATCTTCACAGTGCTGCTGAGGAACGCCAGGAAGAGTAGCTCACCGTGTAGGCTAATCCAGCTAGTACCCTCAAGATCACGCTCAGGTATGATAACCAGATACACCTGCCTCAGAACCTGTACAATTAACTACAGAAGCGTAGCATGAGTACATATAAACAAATATGTACCCAGCAAGTATCCCGTCTAAACTCGAAGAAGTAGTGACGAGAGGAAGACGTGATACTTACTAGGGTCAATAACGAATAACATGATTAAATAAATCTAGACAGGAATAGTAGGCATGGAAATCACTAAGTCATGAAGCATCAATTATATAAAACTGCAATTTATTCTCATGAGTCAAATAGCAATTATCACAAAAAAAATCTAGAGTTCCCCTTGCAAAAGGAGCAATTTATTTAATAATAACATGACTCTCAGTCAAATACATAGCACAAACATAGATGCATCTATTACCCCGCTCGCGTATCGATCACGCGACGCGGTTGACATAAATATAAGTCTACCCCGCTCACGAATCATACATGTGACACGGGTGCTCGTAGACATACACAGAATTGTCAAGAAATTCAGGAATTTATCATGGATTGTTCTTGAAATTAGAGATTTAAGCACTTAAACTTACACATAGCTTCATAATATCCTCATGTCAATCTAAAAGATGATAAACAACTAGGAACACATGTAAAGATATAGGTAAGGCACATAAAGGCATGCTAGTGAAATCCTAAATTCTACCTGACACAACAGAGTAGTAGCTACGCACGGACTCTCGTAACTTTGCGCGTACGTAGCCCCCGCAAATAAGGACAATTCAATCATTTACATTTAACTATGTGGACAATTCCCTCTTACAAGGTTTGAAAGGAGACTCACCTCGCGTAGAACCTACTTTCCGGGTCAAGAACGCGCCCGAAACTCCCAACTCGTCACCCAAGGACTCGAAACTAGTCAAATGATATATAAATACGTCAATATACACTCATGGGTATGAAATTCTCCTATTAGTTAAGTCCCGTATTAAATGAGCTCACTGCCTTCAGTTATCTCGCACCTGCGGCTCGAGGACCGCACCTGCGAGCCAAGGCTCGCACCTGCGAAAGTTGGCAAGGAGGCTGGGGATCGCACATGCGGAGGGATTTCCGCACCAGCGGATCCGCTCCTGCGGAGAAAAGTCTGCACCTGCAAATTTGGACCATCTCCCCTGGGGCCGCACCTGCAAGGCCTTGACCGCAGGGGCGGTCTCGCACCTGCGATATGGGCAACCGCACCTGCGGTCACACCAGACCTGGTGCACAAGCAGCTGAAGTTGCTGGTTTTCGGCTCCGTTTGGTATCCGGGAGGCACCTGGGCCCACCCGAGCCGCCGTGCAATTGTACCAACAAGTCCTAATTCATATTACGGACTCACTCGAGCCTTCGAAACACACAAAACAACGCGAAAACTCAAAATCACACCTCAAAACCCCTAGAATCAAACTTATGAAAATTCAAGTTCTTGAATTCGGTTTCAATGCGCCGAACCGGCCTATACTACTCGGAATGACATCAAATTTTGCAGGCAAGTCATAAATGACATAATGGAACTAGTCCCGGTCTCGGAATTCCGTTCGGACCTCGATGACACAAAACATGTTCTAAACCATATCATGAACTTAAGGAAACTCTATTTTCGCCATTTGGCGTCAAAACACTCCCGGGTCATGAAAAACCCATTACGGACATACGCACAAGTCTGAAATAATCATACGAAGCTACTCGAGCCGTCGAAACTCGATTCCGAGGTTGTTTACTCAAAATGTTGACCGAAATCAAACTTGGCCTTAAAATCCAACCTTAAGGAATCAAGTGTTCCTATACTGCCCTAAACACTTCCAGGTCCCAAACCACCCGTCCCCGCGAGTCATAAATCACTATAAGCCGCTATGGGAAGTCTTATTTAGGGGAACGAGGTCCGAATATGCAAAACGATCGGTCGGGTCGTTACATTCTCCACCTCTTAAACAAACGTTCGTCCTCGAACGGTTCTAGTATCATACCTGATGTGCTGAATAAGTGTGGATATCTGCTCCGCATGCCCTCCTCGGACTCCCAAGTCACCTCCTCGATTGGCTGGCCCCTCCACTGAACCTTTACCGCAGAAACTCTCTTAGATCTCAACTGGCGATCCTGCCTGTCAATAATGGAAACTGGCTCCTCCTCGTAGCCCAATCTCTCATCCAACTGAATAGTGCTAAAATCAACCACGTGAGAGAAGTCGGCGTGATATCACTGGAGCATGGATACGTGAAATACCGGATGAACCCCTGATAAGCTGGGAGGTAAGGCAAGCTCATAAGGAACCTCTCCAACTCGCCTCGATACCTCGAAAGGACCTATGAACCTCGGGCTCAGCTTGCCCTTCTTCCCGAATCTCATAATGCCTTTCATCGGCGAAACCTTCAGCAGAACCTTATCTCCCTCCATAAATGATACATCACGTGCCTTCTGATCCGCGTAACTCTTCTGTCTGACTTATGTTGTACGGAGTCTTTCTTGAATTAACTTTACTTGCTGAATTAACTTTACTTTCTCCATGGCATCTCTCACCAGATCCGTGCCATACAACTTAACCTTACCCGGCTCAAACCACCTGACAGGAGAACGACATCGCCGACCATATAAAGCCTCAAATGGAGCCATCTCGATGCTGGACTGATAACTATTATTGTAAGCAAACTCGTCCAAAGAAAAGAAATGGTCCCATTGACCTCCAAACTCAATCACGCATGCCCTAAGCGTGTCGTCCAATATCTGAATTGTACGCTCTGACTAACCATCAGTCTGCGGGTGAAATGTTGTGCTGAGATCTATCTGAGTACCCATTTCTATGTGCAATACTCTCCAGAAGTGCGAGGTGAACTGAGGACCTCGATCTGATATAATGGACACCGGCACACCATGCAACCGGACTATCTCTCGAATGTAAATCTGAGCTAGCCTCTCAGAAGTATAAGTAGTTGCCACAGGAATGAAATGTGTCGATTTTGTCAATATATCCACAATGACCCAAACCGCATCAACCTTCCGCAAAGTCTGAGGCAACCCAACCACGAAGTCCATAGTGATGCGCTCGCACTTCCACTCAGGGATGGGCATCTGCTGAAGTAGGTCCCCTGGCCTCCGGTGCTCATACTTAACCTACTAGTAATTAAGACACCTAGACACGTACTCCACAATATCCTTCTTCATTCCCCTCCACCAGTAATGTTGCTTCAAATCACGATACATCTTCGTAGCACCAGGATGAACAAAATACCGAGAACTGTGTGCCTCCTCTAGAATCCTCTGCCTCAAGCCATCAACATTAGGGACACACAACCGGCCCTGAAGTCTCAGAACACCATCCTCGCCAATAGTAACCTCCTTGGCACCACCCTGAACCACTGTCTCCCGTAGTTCTGCCAAGCACGGATCATCAAACTGCCGAGCCTTAATCACCCCCAATAACGAAGACTGAGCAACCACATGTGCAAGAACTCGATGAGGCTTCGAAAGATCTAATCTCACCAAGCGATTGGCCAAGGACTGGATGTCCAAGGCTAGAGGTCTCTCCTCCGCTGCAATGTAAGCCAAGCTACCCATACTCTCTTCCTTCCTTCTCAGAGCATCTCCCACCACATTCGCCATGCCCGGATGATAAAGAATGGTGATTTCATAATCCTTCAGCAACTCAAGCCACATGCGCTGTCTCAAATTAAGATCCCTCTTCTTGAACAAGTGCAGCAAGCTGCGGTGGTCTGTATAAACCTCACAAGACACCCCATATAAGTAATGCCTCCAAATCTTAAGAGCATGAACTATCGCTGCCAACTCCAAATCGTGCACAGGATAATATTTCTCATGAACCTTCAGTTGGCGCGAAGGATAAGAAATAACTCTCCCTTCCTACATCAACACACACCCCAATCCAACACGTGAAGCGTCGCAATACACTGTATACATCCCTAAATCGGAAGGCAATACTAGAACTGTTTCTGAGGTCAATGTTGTCTTGAGCTTCTGAAAGCTCACCACACACTCGTCGGACCACCGAAACGGAGCATTCTTCTGAGTCAATCTAGTCAATGGGGCTGCAATGGATGAAAATCCCTCCACAAACCTCCGATAGTAGCCTGCTAAACCCAAGAAACTCCTAATCTCTGTAGCTGAAGTAGGACGTGGCCAACTCTGAACTGCCTCAATCTTCTTGGGATCAACCCTGATACCCTCTCTGGATACTACATGCCCAGGAATGCCAGGGAATCCATCCAAAACTCACACTTGGGGAACTTAGCATACAGCTTCTGGTCTCGCAAGGTCTGGAGCACAACTCTCAAATAATGCTCGTGCTCTCCAAAGCTATGTGAGTAAATCAAAATGTCATCAACGAAGAAGATGACAAAGGAATCAATATACGACCTGAACACCCTGTTCATCAAATCCATAAATGTTGCTGGGGCGTTAGTCAAGCCAAAGGGAATCATCAGGAACTCGTAGTGGCCATATATCGTACGTAAAGAGGTCTTCGGGACATCAGAAGCTCGAATCTTCAATTGATGGTATCCCGATCTCAAATCAATCTTGGAAAACACCCGAGCACCTTGCAACTGGTCAAAAAATCATCGATGCGCGGCAAAGGATACTTGTTCTTAATGGTAACTTTGTTCAACTGGCGGTAATCAATACACATCTGCATAAATTCATCCTTCTTCTTCACAAATAGAACTGGAGCACCCCACGGTGATACACTCGGTCTGATGAACCCCTTAGCCAACAACTCCTCAAGCTGCTCCTTCAACTCCTTAGGAGCCATACGGTACGGGGGAATGGAAATAGGTTGAGTATTTGGAGCTAAATCAATGCAGAAATCAATATCACGATTCGGAGGCATGCCCGGAAGGTCTGAAGGGAATACATCTGCAAACTATCGAACAACTGGCACTGAATCAATCGTCGGAGACTCGACGGTGGTGTCCCGCACATAAGCAAGATACGCCAGACATCCCTTCTCGACCATATGTCGAGCCTTCAGGAAGGAAATAACTCTACTCCCTGCCTGGGGCACCTCTGAAATCTCCAGAAAATCTCACTCTCTTGTCCTGCTGACCTTGCTCTCTGCCCCTCGATCGATAACCCTCAATCTGACGAGCTATCTCGACCACAAGCTGATAGGGAGTACCCATCTCCACCTCTTAGGCCATGTTGGCCCTAATACCTGAGTGCAACCCAGCTACAAATCTCCGCACTCTCTCAGCATCAGTAGGAAGAATCATGAGGGCATGATGAGACAACTCTGAAAACCTGGCCTCGTAATCCGTCACTGTCATCTGCCCCAGCTCCAGCTGCTCAAACTGATACCGCAGCTCTTCCCTCTCGGAGGGTGGAATATACCTGTCCAGGAATAGCTGAGTGAACTGCTCCCATGTGAGAGGAGGGGAGCCTGCTGGCCTACCAAGGATAAATGACTGCCACCATTTACGGGCCCTGCCCTCTAGCTGAAAAGTGGTGAAATCACCTCCATGGAACTTCAAAATCCTCATGTTGTGCAGTCTGTCCCTAAACCTATCAATGAAGTCCTGGGCATCCTCGCCCCTCTCACCTCCAAAGACAAGAGGGTGCAATCGAGTCCATCTATAAAGTAACTTATGCGGATCGCCGTCCGCGGCTGGTCTAAGCTTAGGTGTTGCTGCTGGCTGTGCTCCACCAACGGGCAGAGTACCCAGAGTCTGATATACTTCCATTGCATGACCTGTGGCCTGGGCGTTAGGGGTCTGAACTCTCCCTCCTGCCTGAGATGTGGCAGGATCCGCTGGAAATAAACCAGCCTGGGTCAGAGTGTCCATGAACCACATCATACGGCCCATGACCTCCTGGAAGCCCTGTGCTGTCATGAAATCCATCGGAGCTGGATCTACTGGGGGCACCTCCCCCTGCTCCTCAGTGATAGGATCCTCTCGGGGTGCTAAATGGAGCAACTTTGAGACGCCCTCGTCCCCTACCTCGGGCCGGTGCCCTCCTCCAACCTCTACCACGGCCTCGGACTACGGGGGTAGCGGCATCTCCCATGTCTGGAATATCAGTTGCATGAGTCCTCACCATCTGTTAGAGAATAGAAGCATGAGATTTAGTAAGACCATCGACTTCACGATAAAATAAGAATAAAGAGAGGTTTCCTAACACCCTGTAGCCTCCCGAACATAAATACATACGTCTCCGTATCAATCCGCAAGACTCTACTAGGTTTGCCTGTGACTTGTGAGACCTACGTGAACCTAGAGCTATAATGCCATGTTGTCACGACCCAAATTCCTACTCAGGTTGTGATGGAGCCCAACACCGGAGTCAGGCAAGCCAACACTAGTTCCCTACCGAAGTTACTTCACTTAGTTGGATATTTAAGTACTTGCCAAATTTTAAGTTAGGAATCATTTAAAGAAAGCAGTCAAGTTATGCAACAGATTGTTTTCCCAACATATACAGTATAGAAAAATACTAGGGAACAACCAACTACGGGTGCCAAAACCTAGTGTCACAAGTCCACGGGAAACCAGTGGAATATACAAAATAAACAAAATAAATGTACAACTTTCTGAAAGGGGTAGACAGAAATATCCAAAAATAATAGAATCTCCACAGTTCTGCAAAGGAACGCCAGGAAGAGCAGCTCATCGTGTAGGCTAATCCATCTAGTACCCTCAAGATCGCGCTCCGGTATGATAACCAGAAACACCGTCCTCAGAACCTGTACAATTAAGTACAAAAGCGTAGCATGAGTACATATAAACAAATATGTACCCGGTGAGTATCCCGTCTAAACTCGAACAAGTAGTGACGAGAGGAAGACGTGATACTTACTAGGGTCAATAACGAATAACATGATTAAATAAATCTAGACATGAATAGTAGTCATGGAAATCACTAAGTCATGAAGCATCAATTATATAAAACTGCAATTTATTCTCATGAGTCAAATAGAAATTATCACAAAAAAGTCTCAAGTTCCCCTTGCACAAGGATCAATTTATTTAATAATAACAGGACTCTCTGTCAAATACATAGCACATAATATGCCAAAGCGTATGGCCGAAGCGACGCGAAAATAAATGTGCACTGCCGAGGATTGAGCGGAACGAACCATAGATGCATCTATTACCCCACTCGCGTATCGATCATGAGACGCGGTTGACATAAATATAAGGCAACCCCGCTCACGAATCATACATGTGACACGGGTGCTCGTAGACATACATAGAATTATCGGGAAATTCAGAAATTTATCATGGATTGTTCTTGAAATCAGAGATTTAAGCACTTAAACTTACACATAGCTTCCTAATATCCTCATGTCAATATCAAAGATGATAAGCAACTAGGAACACATGTAAAGATACAGGTAAGGCACAGAAAGGCATGCTTGTGAAATCCTAAATTCTACCCCACACAACAGAGTAGTAGCTACGCACGGACTCTTGTCACTTTGCGCGTACGTAGCCCCCACAAATAAGGACAATTCAATCATTTACATTTACCTATGGGGACAATTCCCTCTTACAAGGTTTGAAAGGAGACTCACCTCGCGTAGAACCTACTTTCGGGGTCAAGAACGCGCCTGAAACACCCAACTCGTCACCCAAGGACTCGAAACTAGTCAATTGATATATAAATACGTCAATATACACTCATGGGTATGAAATTCTCCTATTAGCTTAGCTAATTCATCATTCTCGAAGAAATCCCAAAATACACCCCTAGGCCCACATGCTCGGATTCCGGAAATTTTCGAAGAAAACTCTCACCCATAGCCTAAGGATCATTAATATATAGTTTTGCATGGTTTCATGGTAGAAAAGTGGTGAAACTCTCTAAAGTTCATCAACCCTAGGTTTCCCCTCTAACCCCTTTGATTTGCATTAAATGGGTGTTAATTTACCTAAGATTTGATGTAATAAACCAACATTTAAATGGAAATTACTTACCTCTTAGTAGCTAGGCCGGATACCCTCTTGAGAGCTCTCAAAATCGCCTAAGGTGGAGAAGAAATGGCGAAAATTGGTTAAGTCTCGTATAAAATGAGCTCACTGCGTTCAGTGATCTCGCACCTGCGGCTCGAGGACCGCACCTGCGGTCTCGCACCTGCGGAAGCTGGCAAGGAGGATGGGGATCGCACATGCGCAGGGATTTCCGCACCAGCGGATCCGCTCCTGCGGAGAAAAGTCTGCACCTACGAAAAGTCACACCAGACCTGGTGCACCAGCAACTGAAGCTGCTGGTTTTTTGCCCCGTTTGGTATCCGGGAGGTACCTGGGCCCACCCGATCCCCCGTGCAATCGTACCAACATGTCCTAATTCATATTAAGGACTCGCTCGAGCCTTCGGAAATCCCAAAACAACGCTAAAACTCAAAGTC
Organism: Nicotiana undulata; assembly: GCA_005239495.1. Taxonomy (NCBI): domain Eukaryota; kingdom Viridiplantae; phylum Streptophyta; class Magnoliopsida; order Solanales; family Solanaceae; genus Nicotiana; species Nicotiana undulata. The sequence goes on from ML244532.1 coordinate 26,275, forward strand.
ACACCTCAAAACCCCTAGGATCAAACTTAAGAAAATTCAAGTTCTTGAATTCGGTTTCAATGCGCCGAACTGACCTATACTACTCGGAATGACACCAAATTTTGCAGGCAAGTTAGAAATGCCATAACCGAACTATTTCCGGACTCGGAATTCCGTTCGGACCTTGATGACACAAAACACGTTCTAAACCATATCATGAACTTAAGGAAACTCTATTTTCACTATTTGGCGTCGAAACGCTCTCGGGTCATCCAAAACCCATTCCGAAATCATCATACGAAGCTACTGGAACCGTCAAAACTCGATTCCGAAGTCGTTTACTCAAAATGTTGACCGAAGTCAAACTTGGCCTTAAAAGTCAACCTTAAGTAATCAAGTGTTCCTATACTGCTCTAAACACTTCCAGGTCCCGAACCACCCGTTCCCGCGAGTCATAAATCACTATAAGCCGCTACGGGAAGTCTTATTTAGGGGAACGGGGTCCGAATATGCAAAATGACCGATCGGATCGTTACAACGTCTCTATGCTCTGGAAGTATCACGGTGAGCCGACTCATGTTTTGGATTTCAGTTCAGCCTAGTTGGACAAGGATCTATCATATGTTGAGGAGCTAGTAGCTATCTTTGATAGACATGTCAGAAATATCAGGTCAAAGAATATCGCATCAGTAAAGGTTCAGTGGAGGGGTCAGGCTGTCGAGGAGGCGACTTGGGAGATCGAGCAGAATATGCGCAGTCAGTACCCTCATCTTTTCACAACTTCAGGTTTGTCTCTATACTCGTTCGAGAGTTAGCGCCCTGATCCCCTAATAATTATTCCTCCCATGTCTATTTATGCTTTTGGGACTTGTCGGAACGTTGGGTAGTGAATTTCGGAGAGCTTCTAGACACGTAGTCTTTATATGTGAGTTTAAGCTTTAGAAATCGGACCGTAGTTGAAAATGTGTCAATACGGATCCGAAATGGAATTATGTCGACTCCGTTAGCTCCGTTGGGTGATTTTGGGGTTAGGAGCGTGTTCGGAATGTGGTTTCGAGTCCTGTAGTAGATTAAGGCTTGAATTGGCGAAAGTTGGAATTTCGGCGATTTCGGCCGATAGGTGAAATTTTGATATCGGGCTCGGAATGGAATTCCGAGAGTGGTTGTAGGTCCGTAGTGTCATTTATGACCTGTGCGTAAAATTTGAGGCCAGTCGTATTTGTTTTGACGTGTTTCGGCATCGGTTGAAGTTCTTAGGCTTGAATCCATGCATAATTGGTGATTTTGATGTGATGGGATGAGTTTTGAAGGCTCCACTAAGTTTGAATGAGGTATTAGGATAGGTTGGTAAGTTCGGTTGAGGTCACAGTGACCTCGGGTATGTTTCGAATGCTTAACAGGTGATTTTGAACTTGGAAAACCAGCTGAACCATTGCTGGTTCTAGTGTCTAGCACCTACGATAGATTTTCCGCAGGTGCGGAGTTTGGTCAGGGTTCGTCAGGCTCGCAGGTGCGGAACCGCAGATGCGGCCCAGCAACCGCAGGTGCGACCCTAGTCGAGTTAATGGTTTTTGCACATGCGGTGGGTTTTCCGCAGGTGCGGTCCAAGAGTCGCAGGTGCGGAATCCCTGGACTGTTTATACAAAATCCGAGGGTTTGAATTTTAGAATTTCTAAAATGATTTAGAGCTCGGTTTTTGGCGATTTTCAGTGGGTTTTGAAGAGTAGATTCATAGGTAACGAATTCTAACCTTAATTCACTTGTATATAATTAATCCCTAGCAATATCTTCAATCTAATCAATGAATTTGGGTGAAAATGGGATGAAAGTTCCCCAAGTAGAAATCTGATAAGTTAGGGTAATTTTCACGTCGAATTTTGATGATTCTTGTTCGAGCGAGTTCGTGAGTGAATGGGTGTTCGGAATTTATGACTTTTACCCGATTCCGACATGTGGGCCCGGGGGACGTTTTGGGAAATTTTCCTAATTTCGCGTATTAGCTTCGAACTTATTAGCTATTTTGATTCCCTAAAGTGATATTTACGTTATGCAATTCAATTGAATAGAGTTGGGTCATACGGAGTCGGATACTCGTGGCAAGAGCGTGGTTTTGAGTTGAGTAGCGCAGTTGAGGTATGTGGCTTGCGTAACGCTGTGTTGGGGACTTCCCCTTAGGTTGTTTTGATACTATTTGTTGATTGGGCGTCGTGTACGTGAGGTGACAAGTACGTACACGGGCCATTGTTGCTAAAATTCCATTTTTTCTTCTCATGACACAGACCATTTTACTCATATTTCACTGTTTATTGCACTATTGAGGTAGTCTAGTTTAGGAAGAAGCATGTCTACCTGCTCTTATTTGAATTCCCCTTATTGCTACTATGTGCACCATGTTTAGGAAGTTCTACCCTTATTCTTGCCTGTGATTTTCCCTAAACTGTTTAAATAAACGGTATATGGTATTCATCTGCATCACATTTTTAAATTGGGACTACGGACGAGATTCCGGGAGCTTTCCCCATGTGTTGCATTGCATATTTAAATTGGGACTACGGACGAGATTCCGAGAGCTTTCCCCCTGTACTGCATTGCACATTTAAATTGAGACTACGGACGAGATTCCGGGAGCTTTCCCCCTGTGCTATATTGCATATTTAAATTGGGACTACGGACGAGATTCCGAGAGCTTTCCTCCTATACTGCATTCCATATTTAAATTGGGACTACGGACGAGATCCCGGGAGCTTTCCCCCTGTACTGCATTTCATATTTGCTACTGTGAGATATGTTGTGCAAAGTCGAGGGCTCCCTGTTGCTATTTTCTTTAGCTCATTGTTTCTACTGTTTTTGCCTTAGCTTGTTATATCTCTCTGTTAAAATTTTTAAATTGCTTTACTATGAAAATCTAGTAGATCCTTAATCTGACCTCGTCACTACTTGAATGGGGTTAGGCTTGGCACTTACTAGGTACCAATTGGTGGTGTACTCATGCCCTTTCCTGCGCATGTCTTCCATGTGCAGATCCAGGTACCAGCACTCAGTTTCGTGGCTAGGAGTCACTTAACATCTTTGAGGAGACCGCGAGGTAATTTTGCCACGTCCTTAGAATCCCATGAGTCCCCTTCTACTCTAGTATAGTCATAGATGACTCATACATTTCTGATACTTCATTGTATAGAGATACTTTTATTACAAAGCTTGTGATTGTTGTGACATTCCGGGTTTTGGGAAGTGAAATCGTATATCCCGAGCGGCTGTGTTATGTGTCTTCTTCTTCTTTTCTGTTTCATTTATTATGTCGCATTTATTTTTCCGCAAATTTAGGCTTACCTAGTCGTAGAGACTAGATGCCGTCTCGTGACATATTGATTTCCAACAGTGTATACAATTAGCCAATGTTCTTTAAAAGCCAATTTCAGTAAAAATACTTTGAACATGTGTGATTTCCAGTGATTCCAGTAAAATACCCAAGAAGAATTAGTTTAAAGATGAATGAATCATAAATAGTTACTCCGGAAAAAAAAGTATCATAAACCGCCCCTCGGGCAAATCATCGCTCAGATTCATTCACTCGGCATACCTCACAATCACTCAGCATCAGCCCATCGAGCAACCTCACTGTCACTCATGCCTCCCAATCACTCGGCACTCGCACTCAATAGGTACCTGCGCTCACTGGGGGTGTACAGACTCCGGAGGGGCTCCTACAGACCAAGCGCTATAACAAGCCAAATCATGGCATCAATCACTCTGGCGCTCGGCCTCTCAAATATCATAACAGTGTAACATCATGCGGCGTGCAACCTTATCCATCATATCCTCAAAATATTGACTCTCGCCCTCACTCAGTCAGAAACACTCATAATGCCACTCAGGCCATAAATAAATGGGGTTCTCGAACCAAAATAGTATTTTATATCATGAAATAATATCAACAAGTCTGAGAATCAAAAACAGTTCAACATGAATGACTGAGTGTAAAATCATAATTTCCACGGTGAGGATAAATCAGTAAAACGGCCCCCAGGGGGTTTAAACAGGTCGGCACGAGGCCCCGAATATGGCTTACAGCCCAAATATATCAAGAACATAAAAATATGATTTATTATGAGATTTAAAAGTAGTTACGCAACTCAATAGTTTCCTAGGGAAGAACCAAGTCCAACTCCCCAAATCCGTGCACGCCATACACTCGTCATCCAGTGTGTGCATCACTCCAAAATAGTGAATAGATGCTAAGTCTGGGGTTTCATACCCTCAGGACTAGAATTAAAGTCATTACTTATCTCAAACCAGCCCGAAAAGCTACTCCGCAATACTCTTGCCCCTCGAATCGGCTCGTAAATTCTCCGAGTCTACCAAAATCAGATTTATAATATCAAAAAATGCTAGGGAGACGAAACCCAATCAAAAGCTATCAAAATTAGGCACAATTCCCAAAATTGGCATAACCTTGCCCCCGGGCCCACGTCTCGGAATTCGAGAAAATTCACAAAACTAGAATCCCCATTCCCTCACGAGTCTACCTAAATTAAATTCACCAAAATCCGACCCATTCTCCCCAATTTCCATTTTGATTCCTCAAATTAGATGATAAAAATCAAGACTAATTCATGAAATTAAACCAAAAGTGATTGAAGAACACTTACCACAAGAATCCTACTGAAAATCACTTCCAAATCCTCCTTCTCTCGAGCTCTCTAATGATATTTTGAGTTATGAACTAAAAACCTCGTTTTGAAACTTAAACTTTTTGCCCAGCTCTTTTCTTCATCGCTAACGCGGCCTACTCCACGCGTTCGCGAAGCACAATTTTCCTAGACCCCAAATATACTCTACGCGAACGCACTAACACGGTCGCGAACGCGATGCATCGCCTAGCCTGCCCTCCGCGAATGCGGTTCACCCCACTCGTTCGCATAAGTCAAAACCCCTGGGGTCACCAACCGCCAAATCTTCTTCGCGAACGCATGCCTCTGACTGCCAACGCGATGCTTCCTCCACCAAGACCTTTGCGTTCGCATCCACCCCTTCGCGAACACGAAGAAAAAATCCTCTGATTCCCCAATGACTCTCCGCGAATGCGGGGACCCAGCCGTGAACGCTATGCACAACTGCTCTGCAACAAAACACCAGCAAAAATAGCCAAGTTTCAAACAAAAAACCGACCCGTCAACCACCTGAAACTCACCCGAGGCCCCCGGGACCTCAACCAAACATACCAACACATCCAATAACCTCATTCATACTTAGTCGAGCCCTTGAAACACCAAAAACAACGCAAAAACACCAAAATACATCAAATTCAAGCCTATGAACTTTGAAATTTCTAAATTTCACCAAAGATGCCGAAACCATCCAAAACACATCCGATTGACCTAAAAATTTGCACACATATCCAAAATGACATTACGAACCTGTTCCAACTTAAAGAACTCCATTCTGACCCCGATAGCCTATTTTCCACTGCCGACCGGAAATTGCCAAAAACCAACTTTCGCCAATTCAAGCCTTATTCTACAGCAGACCTCAAAACCACATTCCGAACTTACTCCTAAGTCCTAAATCACCTAACAAAGCTATCCGAGCCATAAAATCTGCATTCTAAGGTCGTTTACCAATAAGTCAACTCCCAGATGACTTTTCCAACTATAAGGCTAACTTGAGAGACTAAGTTTCTCAATTATCACCACGACCACTCCGAACCCGAACCAACAGACCCAACACATCATAAACAGTCTAAACAATGCATGAAAAGGCAGAAATAGAAATAACTGTAAAAATTCTACGGAACGACCGGCCGGGTCGTTACAATTTGCACACCTCGAGTCATCATTAGTGATCAAGGAACTCATTTCATGAATAGGCAATTCTCTGCTTTGCTATCAAAATATGGTGTGACTCACAAAACTGGAACACCATATCATGCTCAAACACAAGGGCAAGTTGAAGTTTCCAACCACGAGTTAAAAAGAATTCTTGAAAAGACGGTTTGAATTTCAAGAAAAGACTGGTTTTTAAAATTAGATTATGCATTATGGGCATACCGAACGGCGTTCAAACACCGATTGGAATATCCCCATATAAATTAGTCTTTGGAAAGGCTTGCCATTTGCTAGTTGAATCGGAACACAAAGCTTTTTTGGCACTGAAAGCATTAAACTTTGAATTAACTTTAGTTGGTAAAAAGAGATTTTTTTCAAGTTAATGAATTGGAAGAACTGAGGTTGGAAGCATATGAAAATACAAAAAAATTCAAGGAAAAAACAAAAAAATGTCATGACAATTTTATCCGACAAAATATTTTCAAAATTGGAGATCATGTTCTTCTTTGCAATAGCAGGTTGAGGCTATTTCCAGGAAAATTAAAATTCAGGTGGACAGGTCCTTATAATGTTACAGATGTTACTCCATATGGGGAAATTGAAATTCAACAGATCAATGGAGGATACAAATTTAAGGTAAATGGTCACAGGTTAAAGTTATATTTTGGAGGAAATTTTTAGCAACATCCATCAGTCACTCTGATTAACTGATGAATTTGACACTCAATAAGTTGAGCTGACGACGTTAAACTCAAAACTATGGTACCTAAACGTAGCCATTGAGGGAGAAGCAATGGAGCCTCATAAGTCCAACATAGATTTGAGTAATTATATGCTTAACTAATTGATCTGGTTAATATCCAGATTATTGTAAAATCGGAACATCTCATGAAGGCCTCTACAAAATCAGAGTCACCTATACAGGAGCAATTCCATGATGATCGGTATGCCTAATTGACCGGTTAGTTAACCTTTTAATGATGCAATTCAAATTATGGCACATATAAATTTTAGTTTATATTTAAACCCGGACCCTATGATTGTTAAGGTGTTAAATTAGTCTAGTCTATTACACATAGAACATGTGTGGTCACAGTTTTTTTCAAGTTTTCTTCTGTGTTTATAAATATGAAAGCCAAAAACATATATATTTTTCTAATATAATTTTATCTCTCTCAAGTTTCAGATATATATATATATATATATATATATATATATATATATATATATATATTCTATAATGTTATAATAAATTTTTTCTTCTTAATTTTGTGTCACTATAGGGTTTTAATTAGTAAAATAAACTCTTTCTATTGTGCCCAAATATTAAGTCTTTTCTTCATTATCATATCAATTCCATGCCCATGACTTTAATTTTGTGAAGGCAAAAACTAGCGTCTCCAACTCACATATAAAAGGAATTGAGAAAAGTTATTATCACAGGAAGGTGAACTCAATAATTTTTCTAGAACTTTCTCTAAATGTTCTTCGAGGCGAAATAATGGATGACACTGATTCTTGAAAGATGAAATTAGGCTTTCTTCGATACACCTTTTAAGCCTCTTTTAATTATTCTCTAAAAAAAAGGCTTTTACCTCTTAGAACCTTCTTTGAGCCTTTATCTTTTTTTTTTTAAAACACCGTGATCTATAACCCAAAAAAAATGTGAATTACTGTTATAGTTATTACTTCTTCCAGCCATGATAAGTAATGCTTGTCTAAAAAGAGAAGAAAGATTGTGCAAGGCACAAAACACAAATAAAAAGAAAAGGGAGATACAATATATAAGTGTGTATATTATTATATCTCTTTATGTTAATGAAAGCGTACTGTAATGACCCGTCCGGTCATTTTGAGTTCTAGCACGCCATTCAGCAGTTTGAGACCTTGAGTAGCTTCACTTCAGGTATTATGACTTGCATGTGTGGTCGAAATTAAATTTTGGGAAGTTCAGAGTTGATTTAGGAAGAAAATTCTCATTTCGGGAGATTTAAGTTGGAAGAATTGACTAAAGTGTGATTTTTAAGCAAACGATCTCGGAATCGAGATTTGAATGTTCCAACAGATTTGTATGATGATTTTGGACTTTGGCGTATGTCCGGATCGGGATTTGGATGACTCGAGAGCGTTTCGACGCCTATTAAGGAAGTTGACATTTTGGAAGAATTTCATAAATTTGGGTTGAGGTGTATTTTAATGTTATCGATGTCTGTTTGGAATTTCGAGTCTGGGAATAGCTCTGTATGGTGATTTTGGAATTGGGAGCGTGTTCGGAAGTGGAATTAGAGGTCCGTAGTTCATTTCGGGGTCATTTGGCGAAAGTTATAAAATAGAAGATTTTTTTAAAGTTTGACCGAGAGTTTGACTTTTTGATATCGGGGTCGGATTCAAATTTCGGAAGTTGGAGTAGGTCCGTAATGTCGAATGTGACTTGTGTGCAAAATTTGAGGTCAATCGGACGTGATTTGATAGGTTTCGGCATCAAATGTAGAAGTTTCAAGTTCTAAAGTTCATTAAGCTTGAATTGGGGTGCGATTCATGATTTCGACGTTATTTGTTGTGATTTGAGGCCTCGAGCGAGTTCGTATCATGTTTTGGGACATGTTGGTATAATGGGTTAATGTCCCGAGGGCCTCGGGTGGATTTTGGAAGGTTAACGGAATGGATTTCAGACAAAGAAAGCAGGTGAAATTCTGTTGCAGTTGTTCCACCAGAAAATTTCAGATGCGTAGAGTCGATTTTGGAAGCTCATATATTGCAATCGATAATGAATCTGAAACTTTGCAAAACATGAAACGTGTATCTATTGCATTCTATTTTCCAGAAAGATAAACCATGCATCATTTGGATATTTGTACAGAAAGTTATGATCGATTGAAGGAAGGCTGGTAAGCTTTTTTTGCAATTTCCCCAGAAATTTCTGATGCGCGAGCCTAATTTGGAAACTTATATCTCGAAATATATAAGGTATCTGAAAATTTGTAAAACATAAAACTTGTATAAATTGCATCATAGTTTCCAGTAAGATAAACCATTCATTAGTTGAATAGTTTTACAGAAAGTTATGATCGATTGAATGAAGGCCGGTAAGCTGTTTTTGCAATTTCCTCAGAAATTTCTGGTGCGAGGAGCTTACTTTGGAAGCTTATATCTCGAAAGATATAAGGAATCGGAAGAATCGTAAAACATGAAAGTTGTAACCCTTTGATTCTAGTTTCCAGAAAGTTAAATCATTCATCATTTAGACATTTGTACAGAATGTTATGATCAACTGAATAAGGGCTGGTAAAGTTGTTTCTAGTGGACTTTTAGTGACGAAAATGGACTTTTCGTGACGAATGGGCAGAAACTTAAGGACTACAAATGCTTATTTCCTTCATTTTCATTTTGGATTTTTGGAGGACGGTTCTTGGGCGATTTTCACGGGAAAACATTGGGAATTGAGGAGTTCGGACACGAATTCGCGAAGCAAGGGTTTATTGGGATCTTGAATTTGGTTGCGGAGCGAGGTAAGTCTCCTTTCTAACCTTGTAAGAGGGAAATTTCCCCATGGGTGAACTTATATGACATGTGAATATTTGTGGGGGACTACGTACGTACGAGGTAACGATAGTCCGTACGTAGTGACTATTCTTATTATGTCCAGGTAGTTAGGTTTACACCATGCTTTGTGAACATTGTTAATTGATTTATATACATTATTAATATTAAATAGAAGTTATTTCAAGATCTTAAATATTTGAAGGTTTCAAGTAAAATTATTACTTCAAAAAAAAGGATTGAGGAAAATATGTTATATTTATGTGTAACCGCTTGCCAATTTATATTCCGCGAGCAGGGTGATTTCTTCCACTACTCTCATCGGAGCGGGTTGTTCGCCTCGGCAGGCTTATAGATGCATCTATGGCTCACGCCGTTCGACCCTTCGGTAGTGCCCAGTTTACATTTATGTTTGATCGGGCCGTACGACCTCGGCATTATCTGCGCATGCTACTTGTTTGGTGTTTTCCCTGATTTGAATTGCTTAAATGCCTGGATATATGAACGGTCAACTGAAATGACGGAAACTAAAGTTTAATTAGGAAAGCAGTTTTCCTTTCCTGTTGTTGTTTATTATTTATTTTATGACATCCATACTTAGCGTCATATTTAACTATATTAAATTGGCCTCTAGTAAGTGTCAAAGTCGACCTCTCGTCACTACCTCTTCGAGGTTAAGCGGTATACTTACTGGGTACACGTTGTTTTTGTACTCATACTACACTTGATGTGCATTTTGTTGCTGTCACGACCCGTTTTCGGGTTGTGATGGGGCCTGTCGTGGAACCAGGCTAGCCAACCGTTACAACAATACTCAATTCATTTACTAGAGAAATTTACTCATCATTGGCTCAATTCATAGAAATACTGACATTTTTAATCATTTAAAACAGTCTAACAAAAGAAATAAGCTCCAACAATCACCCTAGGATCTGGAGTCACGCAGTCATGAGCTACTAACATCAATACAACTGAGAATAATAATACTGAAGTTTTAAGTTTCAAAGTTCTAATACAGAAGGGAAGAATAGGGAAAAGAGGGACGGGACAGCGAACGCCAGCTGCTACCTCGTCGGCTCTGGGGGATAGCTGCTATCACCGCTCCGTGTCAAGTCTCGGTGCACCTGGATCTGCACACACAGTGTGCAGGTAAGTAATGAAAACAACCTATGGTCTGAGGAGGTAGTGACAAACTCAACCTCCGTAATCACAGTTCGAATAATGAATATTTCAGGAATAACAGAGTATATCAGTGACAATATCCGTAAATAATAGTTGAATGCCATGTATGTATCATGCAACTCTCACAGGTAGTCCTCTCAGTACACATAATTGGCCATTGGCCCAGGGAAATCCATCCCGTAACATGTACGACGTGGTGACTCACTCACTAAGTACCGAGGGATCATGCCAACTCAGCCTTTCGGAGAAATCCATCTCCGGGATATCATACTCATCCATAATCTGTACCACAGAAATCCATCCCTCCGTATCTCATAAACAGTATATGTGCAAGGGAAATCCATCCCTCTATGTGTCATATCTCAGACAAATCCATGTCCAGGGAAATCCATCCCTCAATATCTGTGCGCTCACTGGGGGTGTAAAGACTCCGGAGGGGCCGCCAAGGATATGGCCCAAGCGCTATATATATATCAATCCCACGAAGGGTATATCATCTCAACATTTGGCTCTAGGCCCATACTCAGTCAGAATTACCAGTCTCCTCACAATACTCTCATTATGTAACAGCCCAAACAATGGTGATGCATGAATAATAAATGAATTCTAAGACTGAAATATGAATACATGTATAATAACAAGACTGAGTATGCACAAGAAAAGTTCGCAACAGAAACGATAGTGACAGACCCTTTCCGATATCCACATATAGACATGAAGTCTTATCATTTATACTTTTATGTTTCTAATAGTTTCTACGCATTAATAGCGTTCATAGTACTGATACCAATGGAATAACAGTTAAACCGGGCCTGGGGATAAGCCGGGCCACAACAAATCAACCAAACACTCATATGCCCGTCACTTGGCGAGTGTATCATAGTAACTATCATCAATTAGCATGTACATTGGGGTTTTGAACCCCTCAGTTCCAAGGTTGAAGCCGTTACTTACCTCGAAACCGGCTCAACTCTACTCGGCCTGGCCCTTTCCTCGAGAATCGGCCTCCAAATGCTCCAAATCTATCAATAATCAATTACATGGCGTCACAATGTGCTAAGGAACAATCCCCAAATCAAAATTTAGCAAAAATACCAAAATCCCGAATTCGGTCAAAACCCGGCCCTCGGGCCCACGTCTCGAAAGTCAGAAATTTTCACAACACTAGGTCCCTTGTCCTTTCCCGAGTCTAACCATACCAAGAACACGAAAATCGGACCTCAAATGGTCCTCCAATTCCCCCATTCTTCCTCTCTTAAACCCAAGCCCTAACCACCATTTTTCTACTGTTTTTACCCATGATTTCAACCTAAAATCGTTCTTAATGCACAACATAACGAGTTTTGAGTCCAAGAAACTTACCTCCTTGAAGAAACAACGAAATCCCTCTTCAAATGCCTTCAAAACCTCCAACCCGTGTGTAAAAATGGTGAAAGAGGACAAATTTCGCGAAGGCTGCCTTTTTATAGTTCTGCCCATGCATTTTCCGCAACAATGGTATATTTCTCGCACCTGCGGCTCCGCAGGCGCGACATTTTGACCGCACCTACGGAACTCACTTAAAATCCCAGACTTCGCACCTGCGGCCTCTTTATCGCAACAGCGGTACTGCAGGGGCGACATATTGACCGCACCTGCGGTCCTTCACTTAACACTTTGAGCCCGCGCCTGCGAACCCATTTCCCGCACCTGCGACCCCGCAGGTGTGATTCTCCTTCCGCCCTTGCGACGAATTTCCGCCCTTGCGCCTTCACTCTCGCACCTGCGGCCCAAGCATCGCATGTGCGATCACACCAGCAGTAGCAGCTTCAGCTGCGTTTCAAGTCCCAATTTCTCCGTTTAACGTCCGAAATCAAACCCG
>ML244533.1:0-19144 GCA_005239495.1 Nicotiana undulata
GATCACGAATCATGCCTGTGACTCGGGGGCCGATGAAAATAGTAGTATAATTCTCCCTTATCAAGAATAAACCTGTGACTCAGGGGAAAGTAAAATAAGTCTGATCTCTCCCTGATCTCGTATCAAACCAGTGATTCAGAGGCTAGTAGAAATATGAGTGTAATTCCTCCCTGATCACGAATCAAACCTGTGACTCAGGGGCAATGAAAATATAAGTTCTCCCCGATGACGAATCAAACCTGTGACTCGGGGGCCATGAATGCATGAATGCGTGTATGCGACTGCATGAATGNTAGACACCGTGGTACCGACTCGCCCACACTCAACGGGATCGGATACTCACATCTCACTTGATAGCCAAAGGTAGGATTTTTATCATATTATCCTCTTGGCTCACAATATTACCATGATGGAACAATTTAAGTACAAGAAGGAATTTTTAACCACCTTCATTTAGCTCAACTACTCATTATCAAGACTTATTTCATTATTCAAGTATAAGAAGGAATTTTAACCACCTTCATCCAGCTCAACAACTCATTATCTCATTTATTCATTGCTCTTTATCAATTATATCAGAAGTAACACAATTACACAATTGATTGAGTTCATAATTCTTATCTGAATATTTTGTACATTAAATTCGCAGCTATCATAGCTCAATTTCATCAAATATCAGTAAAAACTTGTACATTACATCAGATAATATCAAACAACAATTAGAACATGCTCGTGGGTCTTACGGCTACCCGATATACAGTATAGATGCCACGTACGGACTCTCGTCACGTGGTACGTACATAGCCCCCTCAACGAGTATAATTAGAATTCAAGAGCCTAGGGGACATTTCCCCCTTACAAAGTTTGGAAAGGAGACTCACCTGGACAAGTGCTCCTCCGGCCAACGGACAAATCAACACGACGCACGAATCCTCCGAATCACCCTCGATGGCTCGCAACTAGCCAAAAGCACATAATTATATCAATTTAGGAAGATTCGAGGAGGATTTATCAAGTATTTCCTCAAAAACGTATTCTTGACGTACTTTGGAAATTCAACTCCGAGCCTCGGCATCCAGAAAAATATATCTCTTGAAGGAACACGCTATACGTCGCCTAAATATCAAGATTAACTCAATTAATCATCCCTCAATGGCCCAAAAATCAGAATTCACATTATCATCAAACCCCTCTTTCTTCCCCCAACAATTTCTTATGAATTTCAATGAATTAGGAAGAGGAAATTCTCAAAGAACGAAAGAAATTGACATGCGGAGGGTTACAGAATCACTTACCTGAGTTTCTAGGCCGAAATACCCGTTCTGGAGCTCTTGGGGTCATCAACAATGGAGGAAATATGATTTTTGGGAAAGAAATCACGACTTGGGCTTTTTAATGGGACTGCCTAGCAGTTTCCGCACCTGAGACCTTTGGATCGCGCCTGCGGAAAAAATGGCCTGGGCACTGGAGGATTTCTCACACCTGCTGACATTGGATCGCTGGTGCGGACTCGCACCTGCGGAAAATGGTCCGCACCTGCGATGGCCTGGGCCCCTGGGGAAAGTCGCGCCTGTGGGCTTTTGTCCGCGCCTGCGGAGAGAAGGCCGCTCCTGCGGAAGGAGCCGCACCTGCGAAAGAATTCCCGTTGGTGCGAACCTTGCGCTTGCGTCTCATGGACCGCAGGTGCGGTCACACCAGTACATTCCCACCAGCTATGAGTTTTGCTGGTTTTTGACCCCGATCGGGGTCCAGGAGACCCTTGGGCCCACTCGAGCCCTCGACAAATTATACCAACAAGTCCCAAATCACATGACGGACTTGCTCGAGCTCCCAGAACACTAAAAACATCANAGACAAGTCATAAATGACTATACAAAACTATTTCCAGTTCTGGAATTCCATTCGGACCATGATATCACGAGGTCCAATTCCAGGCTGAATTCCAAATCACATGAAATCCTGAATTCCAATTCAGGTGCCGAAATACTCCCGGGTCATCAGAAACCCGAGGCGAACACACTCCCAAGTCCGAAATCATCATCCGGAGCTGCTGGAGCTTTCAGAACTCGATTCCGAGGTCGTTTGCTCAAAATGCTGCTCGGAACCAAAATTAGCCAAATAGGCTAGCCTTCAGGAACCAAGTGTTCCTGAACTGGCCAAATCACTTCTGAATCTCGAACTACCTGCCCACACAAGTCATAAGGCACGGGTAGTCTCTATGGGAAGAGTCATTCACGGGAAAGGAGTCCCAACACACAAAACGAATGGCTGGGTCATTACAAAAACTCTATAATCATAGGATCAATAGGAGGTTGAAATCCTAACGTAAAATGATAAGTAAAACATAAGAAAAACCAGCTTTAAAGGGTGTAATCCTTTGAATACTACTTGGCACGAGAACAGGAACATTAACTCCCAAAAACATTCCCTACGAACAATGGGAATATGACCCACAATAATGATAGTGGCATATTTCTCAATACTATCTAGAGAAAGAGATTGTTCAGTAATAGGAGAATTTACTTCTGGAAAAGTTATCTCAGAAGGGATGATTTCGTCAACTCTAGGTTCATGAAAATCATCCCTACTCCTAGAAACAGATTGAGAAGATCTACCTCTCGGGGAAAACCACGCCCTAGCAGGGGAAGAAGAAGAAGAACCTCTAGAAAAAGTAGGTCCAAGGCTCCTTAGTCGGCCACCTCTTCGACTCCTCGTCGGAGCAGAAGAAGAAGCTAGAGCCTCAACATCAATAACCTTTTCAGAATGGCCTGATGAAGACATATTTATAAAGTCTAAAGAAGAAATTCTTTCACAAAGAGAAAATTGAGATGCAGAAGTTTTCTTTTTTCGTGCTAAGGAAGAAAGGAAGAAGACTATTTATACTTAATGGCAACCGTCAAAGATTGAAAAGGTAATGATGGAAGGTCATAATCAAAAGTGTCACTTTGGGATGCAGCCGCAAAAAATCCCTAAAAAGCGCTGAGTCATTTCAGAACGAATCAGAAATGAACACATGAAAGAAGCATTAAATGTAAGTATTGTGCAAAGCATGCGTCAATAAAAGAATACAAAGTTTCGAGATAAAGAGGCGACAAAATATTTCCTCCATAAATGAACATCCACTTACCAAGTATTATACGCTCAATACATGGCAAGTGAGGGGACTATCTATATTGGTAAAAACTATAGTCTTACACGTGTACAGATTTTAGATGACTCAGCTAGCCAGGTGGACCAATCAAAATATCACACACGGATGTGAGATAAAGAGGTACGGGCAATGCAAGGAATTAGCCACGGAAAAGATCACTAAAGAAAAAAGGCATGGTCACAGCGAATCCGGACACAATAACAGGCCGATTCAAAGATCAGCAATCAATGCCTCGTACGTTACACAATTCCTAAAATAACAGTTACTAGTCATTTTTATAACGCCTCATAAATGTAATAATTAAGCATTAAATAGGCTTCATGACAGTAATACAAACGTTGTACTAGGAAAACATTCCTATAAAAGGAATGTCAATGTAACAAACAGGGGATCGGATTTCGAGCAATATAAGTTACTGTTTCTTTTTTATTCTCAACGATTGCTTTTTATTCTTTGTTTGATTGATCCGATTATCAGTAACCCGAGTTTTTCCTGAAATTAAACTTTAGTCAAAAAGGTTCATTTTTTGGCTAAACACCCACGGTGGGAGTTAAACTGTTTACCTCGAAATACGATAATAATTAAACTTGTAATGTGGTTGTAAGGATACGTGATCTGATTTAATACCAATTTGATAAATGGCTAAATAAATAAATGAAGTAAGTGTTTAAGATAAACCAAACCAGTGTCGTTGCAAATTATCGACTTCGATTAGAGCAGGCTCGAGATCAAGCGTTAAGAACACTAAGAACAATAAGAATAGTAGTAAATTGTAAGCAAGTAAAAAGAGCAGCATATTGTTATTTCTCAGTAAGTGTATATAGTTACAAATGAACATGATTCCTATTTATATATTAGAGAAAACCTAAATAAGGTATAACTATAATTTCGTAAATAAAATCCATGATTGGTATCTATAATCGTTAGCGGTTCTGTTTGTTTCAAGATTCCTGCCGAGATTTGTGGTCGATCACTAATATCTCGCCATTCCGTTGCTCGATGTTGGTCTTGCCCGATCTCGATCCTTCAGCCTTAGTGTCTTCGATCTCGAGCTCGCTTCAATATGAGCTTAACCTCGAGGCAGACCCCCGAGCCCATAAAATCAGACATGCTCAATTTTAACAGTATACAAACGTATAGACAAATCGGTTTCAAATAAAATTCTTGATAGGGAAAATGAGAAAATGATCAAAATGATCATCATAAGGAGGCAAGTGATCTAGAAGATCACATGACATAACACTTCATAAAATCTTAGGAGAGGCTCAGGTACTTGAAATGAATGAAGAGATTTCTATGTTATATCTCTATGAAAAAAATATTGGAACCGATACTTTTCGGATTCGCTCCGTCTTACAGCCTTGCTTCCCATTGTAATTGCCATTGTAGCACGTGTGTGGCCCAGCCCATAAGGGCCATGCGGACTTGACATCATCCCCACCTTCCTCCAGTATATCACTGGCAGTCCTTCGTGAGTGCTTCCATCTCTGCCTGGCTCGTTGTCACCTATGTTGAAGAAAGGTTTGGAACCCTGTATAATGTTCGTCAATGACATCTATGATAGCGTAAGTATAAATGAGGATATTAAGTCTGTCGAATACAAATACAAAAATATTGTCCAAATGGAAGAGACATAATTCGAATAGAATTGGTTTCATATGAAAGAATGTAGTTTTGGACATGTAGTCCAAACACTTGAAAGTATTAAGTCAATGGTGTGTACAATCACTTTTATCTATCTTATATGTCTAGCGTGTCTTGTAAACTTGATATGCATCTAAAATCGATTTATATGGCTTATTTGACAATACTTATATGACAATCCATGAATGATTTAAAATGCTGATAGCATATACAATTCTTGGAGAATTTCTTGGTCCTAAAATACCACATTCTAAGTGCAATTTGTGCACATATGTATCTTGCTATAACTATAAGCATGATAATGTGATAACGAGAATACATCTATGAAGATATTGAAAAGCCATTCCACGACACTATATGAAGACATTGTATATCTATCAAGAATGATGATTACGAGGTGCAATATATTCATTCAAGTTAATATGGCTGACTTGTTTATCAACTTTTGAAGATGGTGTATAATATTTGAATGCGAAGTCTCAAGGATGTGAATTTATGCACTTATGAGGGGAGTTAATACGCGTTGTACTATTTTTTTCTTACAAGGTTTTGTCCCACTGGATTTTCTTTGCAAGGTTTTTAACGAGGCAAAAGGCGTATTTCTAAACATGTGCACTCTTTTTCATTTACTAGAATTTTTTCAACTGGGTTTTATTTTAGTTAAGGTTTTAACGAGGCACATTATCTGTTGAATAGACATTTAAGGGTGAGTGTTACAGACATAGTTTTATTTAAGGTGAATGTCTATATTTTAGAGAAATTTTAGGGTTTGTTACTTTGTGACTAAATCACCTTTTCCCTATAAATAGAGGGGCTCTATTCCATTGTAAATAATCTCAAATCAATAAAAAATTTGTATCATTACTTTTCTCTGCAATACTCTTCTTCTTCTTTTCATTGTTTTATAACATGGGTAAGTTTTGACATGTTTAAAAAATCTTTTTTCAGTTTTTTGCCTAAAAGGGGGTCTTAAGCTATATTTGAAATTTGAAGTTTTGATTTTCAAAATCTCCCAAAAACTAAATTAATCCTATAAACAAACATATATTTAAACCTTTTTTCTAAAAAAAAGAAAGAAAGAATTTTCAAAAACACATGGTCAAACACCTACTTAATTTTTGCTACATTTTATAGTGTGGAAAAACATTAGAAAAAATAGGCGGATAGCCACTTTTAACACTGATGATTAAACACTAGTAATTATCTTAAAATTAATTTAAAAGTTTTCAATCTTTGATGCGAAAAAATATTTAGATAGAAATACCTCTAACTAAAACACAACTCCAGAAATTACTATTAGTTCAAACTCCATAAATTGTTCATAGAGTTCGAAATATGCAGTTTGAACTCCAAGTAAATTCACAGAGTTTTTGAAATTCTAACGTTCATAAAATGACAATGCGATATTTGTTTTCCTTCTTCCCATAAACTCTCAAACCCGATAAAATCTTCTATAATCGCTCGGTCGACGACGAAGAAGTGGACGACATCATTTCGTAACTCGACAGTAAATCATCCAAACCGGCTAGCATTATAGTAAAAAATATAAATCTTGGATGAAACTGTTGGTTGTTGTTATATTAATAAGCTTCATTAATATAACAGATTGTGAAAATACGGTCCTCATTTTAAGATTCCATTGAAGATCGGTTTTTTTTTTTTTAATCTGGGATGTGACGCGTTTAAGTATTAGAAGTGCTAACAAGGTGAAGAGACTTGATTGTTAGAACTATATTTCTGGTCAAGTGGAGTTCTTACCCACTCGCATCAGCCCGCCCTCCGTCATGGGCATCATATTCACCCCCCCCCCCCCCCATTAGGACTCATGTCAGTCCTGGTTGGTGGCAGGGATGGACGACAAGGCCAATCACCAATTTTGGTTCAACCTTTTCTTCGTCAAGATCGAGCACGTGGTGGCGAGCCCTAGTGGATTTCCCGAGCAGTGGAATATTTCCCGTAAGTTCCCTCGTTGATATAAGTACGTTCTTTCGTCTTTTTCCCTATATTGTGGCTTGACCATTTTCTTTTTCCTTTCGTGCTGCCGAAAAACATCCCCCTTCGTTGGTCGCCGATATTTATGATTGGGTGGCCAAGTCCTGCCTCAAACCGTAGGGATCCACGACTGGGCGTCTTTCAACAACAAGTTCGGACCCAAGCCCTCGATCGGTAAGTCGGGTTTCGTTCCTTAAATACCTCGACCTTATTACAGTTTTCTTTCTTCTTTTACTTATAGTTTTCTCTTTGGTGTTAGGTCGGAGAGCTTCTAAAAAGGCGAAGGAGGCGAAGGCTCCCGTTCCCGAATTTTTCCAAGCGGTTGCCTTGGTCGGGTTGCAGTTCATTCTAACCGAGTATGTGCAGAATACTTCGTCCCAGACTCCGGCTTTAAGTGAACCTGGACATCGGGCGACTGCTCCACCAACAGAGACTCCTGCCTCCCCGGTACTGCATGTAGTAGACGAGTCTTTTCCAGGTGAGGATGAAGTGGCTCCGCTAAAGACAAAGAGTGGAGATCGGTGGTATGGCTACGATCGTGGCCGCACCTAGGAGTAAAGTGATTTTGGGCATGGAGTCGGTGTGTCCTTCAGTTGGGGGGATTGTTCCCCTACTAGAGGGTCGCCATGGAGGGTGGCCATCGGAGGCAGCGGACATCACCATGGAAGAAGGGCGATCAGGGGCTACTGAGGTCGGATCCTCATTTGCCGAAGGGAGAGGAAAAATGGTTATCGTGGACGATAATGGGTCCGTCTTTGATATAGACCCCGAGGAGGTACGAACGTTTGAAGAGGGGTTCCCTCGGGTAGAGGTGAGAACCGAAGGGTCTACCCGAAACATCGTCATCCCCTTGTATTACAATTTGTTAGTTTACTTGGAGAGTGTGGTTCCATCTTTGGCTCCCCTCAGTACGGGTACTGAGAATAGGTTTTTGCAGACACTGAAGGACGCAGACCTATCGTTAGGCATCTTCGGGATGGCCCTACGAGTAAGTTTTCTTAATTAATTCAAGCGAGGTCGAATATGAGTCGATTTGAACGGGGTCGAATGTAAGTCGATCCGAGCGAGGTCGAGTATTGACTTTAAAATTAATTCGAACGAGGGCGGACGCATGTTTAAGTGGGGGAGAATGTAACGACCCGACCAGTCGTTTTGAGATCCAGCGCGTCGTTCAGCAACTGGGAGTCATGAACAGCTTCATTTCGGGTATTGTGACTTGTGTTTATTGTCAGAGTTGAAATTCAGGAGGTTTGGAGTTAAATTGAAAGGAAAATTCTCATTTCAGAAGCCTTAAGTTGAAGAAATTGAGTAAGACTGGAATTTTGAGTAAACGACCTCGGAATCAGGATCCGAAGGTGCCAGCAGGTTTGTATGATGATTTCGGACTTGGGCGTATGTACAGAACGGGTTTTGGATAACCCGGGAGCAGTTCATCGCATATTGTGGAAAGTCAGTATTTTAAGGAAATTTCCTAAGTTTGACTTGAAGTACATTTCAATGATATTGATACCCGTTTGGGATTCCAAGTCTGGGAATAGCTTTTTAAGGTGATTCTGGAGTTGGGGGCGTGATCGGAAGTGAATTTGGATATCCGGAAGTCAATTTAAGGTCATTTGGCTAAAGATAGAAAACTGAAGGTTTTTGAAGAATTCGACCGGAAATGGAAATTTTGATACCGGGGTCGGAATGTAATTCCGGAAGTTGGAGCAGGTCCGAAATGTCGAATATGACTTGCCTGCAAATTTTGAGGTCAATCGGACGTGGTTTGATAGGGTTCGGTGTCAGATGTGAAAGTTAGAAATTTTAAAGTTCATAAAGTTGGATTTTAGTGCGATTCGTGATTTTGGCGTTGTTTGATGTGAGTTGAAGCCTCGAGCAAGTTCTTGGGGTGTTATGGGACTGAGTCGTGTGATTTGGACGGGGTCCCCGGGGCCTCGGGTGTGTTTCGGGGTGGTTTCAGGTCATTTCGGAGTGAATTTGTTGTTGTTGGTTTCTGGTGTTGCTGGTGTTCTATGCGATCGCAGCCTTAGCTATGCGATCGCGGAGAAGGAATTGAGAGGCAAGGATTTTTGGCCTATGCGATCGCAGGAGGTGCAATGTGATCGCATAGGAGGATGAAATTGGCTAGTGCGATCGCGGACCGTATGTTGCGTTCGCATAGAGGAGCGAGATGAGGGTGCATGGTATTGGCTTGTGCGATCGCGGTTCGTGAGGTGCGATCGCGGAGGAGGCAGTAGGGTGACCTATGCGATCGCAGAGGACTTCATGTGATCGCATAGAAGGGCAGAACTGGGCAGTGTTGTTTTAAACTGGAATTTTGGTCATTTTCTTCATTTCTTCAAAGCCATGGGCGATTTTTGGAGAGCTTCAAGAGAGGAATTTCGTCATCTATGTTAAGGTAAGTTACTCCTACTCATTTCAAGTTAGATACAAGATTATTGCATGGATTAGAACATGAAAATTAGGGAAAATTTGAGGAAAATTTGGAAGAAACCTAGAATTTGGAAATTTGGATTTTAGCCACGAATTGAGCATGAATAATTGAGTAAAATGTGTAATTGAATTAGTAAAGCTTCGGATAGGGATTTTCTTCAAGAATTTTCGAGGTCCGGGAACGTGGGCCCGAGGGCGTTTTGGTCATTTCATTGAGCTGGGCTGAGGAACTTTGTGATTTGAATGGGTTATGATCTATTTAGTATAGTTTCATTGAATTATCATTATTTGGATAGTTTGGGAGCGTGGCGCGTCGATTTTAGTCGTCATAGAGGCTTGGAGGCCGGTAATGGATCTTCGGAGCGAGGTGAGTCTCCTTTCTAACCTTGTAAGAGGGAACTGTCCCCATAGGTGTTCTACATGATGTGTGTAATTATTTGTGGGGGTTACATACGCACCAAGTGACGAGAGTCCGTACGTAGCGGCTATTATTGTTATGTCCGGGTAGTTAGGCCCCACATCATGCCTTGTGTTCTCCTTGTGATGAGCTGTATGTTATGAAGTCCTGCTATGTGTAGTTTTGCTCCTCTGAGATTTCATGGAATTTAAAATAATATAAAAAGAATTGTTTTACGAAAAATAACACGGAAAGAATTGTTTTATGGAAAATAATATAAAAAGAATTGTTTTATGTAAAATAAAATGAAAAGAATTATTTTACGGAAAGTAATACTAAAGAAATTGTTTGTGGAAAATATTATGAAAATGAAATATTGTGTGCGCATGTGAGCGCTTCGCAATTTACATTCCGCGAGCACCGTGTGATTTCCCCCACTCTTATATTTGTAAAATACATTATGGGATCGGGACGTACGCCACGACAGAGTGATTACATTATGGGATCGGGCCGTACGCCACGACAGAGTGATGAGAGTGATTACATTATGGGATCGGGGCGTACGCCACAATAGAGTGATGAAAGTGATTACATTATGGGATCGGGCCGTACGCCACGTCAGAGTGATGAAAGTGATTTCATTATGGGATCGGTCCGTACGCCACTGCAGAGTGATGAAAGTGATACATTTATGGGAGTGGGTCGTACACCACGGCGGATTCAAAGATACATTTATGGGAGCGGCTCGTGCGCCACAACAGATTTAAAGAAAGGGAATTTCTTATTTACTTATTTTCAGAATTTATTAGGATTACAGAGCCTTATATATATTTGTTGCTTAACTGCCTTTACATGTCTACTGCTTTCAGCATATTCTGTCCTTTTTATATTATTGGACCTTAGTGAGTGTCAAGTCGACCTCTTGTCACTACTTCTTCGAGGTTAGGCGGGATACTCACTGGGTACATATATGTATATGTACTCATGCTACACTTTCTGTGCATTTTGTTGCACAGGTATCTTCATAGTTCAGCAATTGATTTTGAGACGTGCTCGGGCTGCATTCATCCGGAGGCGTTCCGCAGTTGACAGAGTCTCCTTCTTTCTATATCTTTACATTGTATCTCTATTGCTTTTGTCCCATTTGTTTCTCGAACAAGAGTTGTATAATTGTATAAATTCTTAGAAACTGCTCATGTACTTGTGTCACCGGGTTCTGGGGATGTGTTGAGTCTTGTCTTATTGAACTGAATGGATTTCCTATCGTGTTTGATTTACAATAGTTTATTTATTTGATTATGAAAAGCAATAAAGGCAACGACTTCGAAATTGTTAAACAGGATGGTATTTCAACTGATCAAGGGGTTGGCTTGCCTGACAGTGGTGTCCGGCGCCATCACAACCCATAGGTTTTGGGTCGTGACAGGTCGAATGTAAGTCGATTCGAGCAGGGTCGAATGTTGACTTTTAAATTGATTTGAATGAGGTAGAATGTAAGTTGATTCGAGCAGGGTCGAATGTTGACTTTGCAATTGATTCGAACGAGGTAGAATGTAAGTCGATTCGAGTAGGGTCGAATGTTGACTTTAAAATTGATTCGAACGAGGTCGAATGTAAGTCGATTTGAGCGGGTTCGAATGTCAACTTTTAAGTGATTCGAACGTGGTCGAATGTAAGTCGATTCGAGTAGGATCAAATGTTGACTTTGCAATTGATTCAAACGAGGTCGAATATAAGTCGATTCGAGCGAGGCCGAATGTGGAATTTTAGTGGAGACATGTGAACATCATATGTTTGCATATTTTGCTTTGTTTATACATTCATTGGATAAGTTTACATGTTTTTGCTCTGTTCATATTTACATTGGAGAAGTCCTAGACAATCTAGTCCCTTCATTGGTCGACCTAGAGAAGAAGTTGAGAGGTCGAGCGATGAACTTATACTTAACTTCGAGATGCCCTCTTCGTCGCCTCATTAAAAACCTCCCCGAGAAAACCTAGTTGGGACAAAAATCGGGTGAGGGAAAAAGATTACGACTTGGAGGATGTCTTATCCTTAGAAGTTGAAGTATTTGAGGTGGGCGACGTTCCAATTTTGTAGTAGTAATTTTCCCTCCATTGTTTCTAGTTGGAACGAACCTTTGCTTACTACCGCCGTAATTTTGTACCGGCCGTCCCAATTGGTACCCAGTTTTCCTTCTCGCGGATCCTTGCTCTCATGTGTTTTGGCCTTGAGTACATAGTCCCCTACTTTGAGTGGTCCGACCTTGGCATTTTTTTTGTAGTACTGGCGCGCCCCTTTTTCTCGTGAAATCGGGCTTTGACGTGTGACAACTCTTTTAAGGAAGATGTTAAAAGAGGAGAGTCGCCACATAACGATTTTTAAGGTGTGTTAGGGAACCTATTTGCAAATGACTCTAATTTAACTAGTCTACATCACCAAAGATCGGGTAAGGGCTCAAGTTACCTCAAAGAAAAGGTGTTAGGCACTCCTCGAGGTCCACAACTGTGGGTCCCGGCCGAACTTAAATTATATAGATTAGTCTATGTGATCAAGTAAGCAAAGAGAGTACAAAATCTAAGAATTTTACTATGAGGATATCTTTAATAGAGAGGTACAACTATTTTGATTCTAATAGAAAAGAAAGAAGGGGGGGGGGGGGCCTAAGTTTTTTAGCCTAAAGGATCACCCCGTGTAACATAAATAATATTTCGTAACTCCCTGAGATAGGGTGTTACTCATATTATTCAGCAGGCACAGACTATCATCTCCTGCTACCCGATACTATGTTAAAGTTGTTTACCTAAGAGCGCTCTAATTCAATTCTAAGTCGTGCCCTATGCGTGCACTACTTGTCCCATACCTATGGTCCAGGAGGTTTTGGACCTCTTCTTGGATGGTTCTAGACCTTATCTAGTCAGCTCAAAAATGCAAAACTAGGCGACAAACAAAACATATAAAGACTTCACATAAAAGCAATTAAAGGATCACATTGACCTCCACACTTAAGCAGCAAATGCACGCATATACATATGTCAATTAGGAATCTGCAGAATCCAGAATCTTAAACCTATAGACATGCTTTCTAGGGATCAAAGTATGCATGCAATTTCAGATGCAGGGTATTGCTTATAGAAAGAATTATGTAGGTATTACAAGCTGATTATTGAAAGTTTTAAGTTACCTATCCTATATGTGTTATGCCTAGGTGATCTACGCAGTTGAGTATAGCAAAGTCTGCTGGAAAAAGTCCCAGAATTATCTAGGTTTTCCTGACAATGACGCTCAGGAAACAGTGTTTGAGTAGTCTAGTATTGACCAATTAATGAGAAATTGTTTCCTATAGGCAGGATCTCTAACGCACAACACTTTAAAACTCATTTTTTTCGTCATATCTTAATCCTATAAGCATAATTTCTAGGTAAGCGATGCCAAATAGATTGATTGCAATCCTATAGGCATGATTTCTAGTAGGCAATGAGAACTGACAGAAACATCGATGAGAAACTAATTCCTATAGCCAGGTTCTCCAATAACACATAACCATAAACATAGTTGCACCATTTGGGGTTTACGAGCAGATATTGCGTGTGTGTGTGTGTGCTTCTCCTAATGTTATGCTTTCTACAGTGCTCATGCAATCGAACAACATATATATCAAATAAAATACCAAGTCCTATAGGCATGTTATCTACCCACTTTGCATATAAATATTAAATTCTATCCATTTCCCCTCTTTACTAACACCCAATTGTTTATACAAAAGGTTATTATAGGCCCAATAATGAGTAAAAATACAAATGATACACAATAGTGATAATAGACCCACTGCAGGACCAAATAAAAATACCCAGCATTGTTTGGGCCTTCAGTAACTCTTACACAATATACCCAGACCTTAAACAAAAAGCCACATTCAACACACAACTCAGGAATCCATAGAGGAGCCCAAAGCCAATTTACTCAACCATAACACCAAATGTTGCACTATTTAAATCAGCCAATTCAGGTACACAACAAATAATAGGATGGAATAGGGTGAATAGGAATAGTTTGAGATTTAAGGAATGCCTAAGTACCAATCTCTAGTGTGTCAGAGTCCACAAGGGTCTCAATTAGACCCGAGCAGTGCTCACACTAGGGAGGCCAATAATAGAACCTGGGTAGACTTGGCTTTCAATCGGCTAAGAATGAGAAGTTCAGAACAACATAAGTAGCAAATGAGGGAGAGTGGATAGTGATTGAGGGACAGAAGTTGGGGGAATACGCTTATAACCTAAAGTAGACATAGCCAAGTTGAGCATACAGAGCAGTTAATCAAGCTGGTCACATGACTTGTTCGGTAGCATTTCAACATTTAGCAAAGTAGCACATAACAACCATATATTGAAAGAGTTAGGGGAAGGAACAAGTTTGCAAGATTTGACAGAAGTTATCATGCACATATACACAATACTAACAAGTTGATACCTATGAAGTCCAAATTATGCTAAGTATGCATCCTAGTGTCACAAGACAGACATGTCAACTCTCATCAGGAGGCAAGACTGCATTGAAACATGATAGGGAGCACACATTATGACATGCCAAATAATCACTGAAGGAACATGGAATTAACTGAGCCAAAGACATACTGAGGGACATATTAGCGGGGAAGCAAGATCATAGTTGATAGAAAAAGTCTTATCACAGATAAAACCCATTATGTATGCAAGACAAACATCACATAGATTCAGAACAGAGTGAAAAGTAAGCTCATGTTAAATAGCACATGTAGGTATTCTAGCATTGACATAGTAGACTAATTACTTAAAGAAGGTCTAGATTATGTTAGAAATTCACCCTAATATCACAAGGCAGTTCAAACCAATTGAGATGACTGTCCTAAAACCTCAAACGATCACTAGAGAGGTATGAGATTGAGAGAGCATGCTGAGTGACAAAATAGTAGAGAAACATGTCATAATTAACAGAGGAAGTCCTAACACAAGTCATTACAAGTATGAATCATTCATTATAGAGACTCAGGACAAAGCAAGTAAGCATTCATGCACCAATATACTAGTTAAGCGAACGTAAGGAGGTCAGATTATCCAAATTAGACTTAAACAATCTCAGAAAGCAGCATTAGGAGAAGTCAAATGCTCAAGACTTAAAATAAGTGAAAGTTAACAGAATTGTGCATAAACGTAACCCAGAAACATACTAAGCCATGGATTTCAGGGATGAGAACACATGTAAATCAAGGACACATAAGAATGAAATTTCAAAAATCAAGAGGCTTACCAATTAAGCGAAGACCAGTAAAGAGTAAGCTTCCACAGAAAATCCAGAATCACAATGCGCCAAAGTTCCCAAGAGCTTCGATGAACTCAGGGCAATGATCGCACCAAGAATAGGTTAAGTACCAAAGTGTTAATGGCCTTGGCTTTCAGCCAGCCAATACAGAATATAGTGCAAGAGAGTAGCAAAACCCCCAATTTTTAGTGAAGAAATCGATTTCAAAGTCTGTCCCCAGAAAGGAAAATGAGGGGTTTTATATAGCAGTCAAAATTCGAACATACACATAAGGAAACAGAGTAAATTAAACAACAAATAAGGAAAGAAAACAAGTAAATCAATTTGAAATCGATTTAAGAGAGAAATCCGGTAAACCTTAGTTTTTTAGGGAAATGTAAATCAACAGAAAATCAAACGAACCGGACTCACACAATATATATTTGAATGTGTGTAGACAAGATATGGCCCAGATTGAAAAGATTAGAAACAATCGGACAGAATCGGAGAAGTAGTACTTTCCGTGTTTAGGCAAGTACTAAGTGATACCATAGAAAATCAACCAGTAGCAGAAAAACACTAGTATGACAAGTAAATGAGAAGAGAATCCTATTAGGAAGGGGATTATGAGAGGGGTTTTAGGGAATGGAGGCGATTAGGGTTCTTCTGAGAAGGGGGAGAGTCTTAGAGCGACAGGTTTAGAAGGAATGCGGATTAGGGTTTAGGGGTTGGGTAAATACAAGGGTAGGTTAGTTGTGGGTCGTTGATATTGAAGATCAACACCCAGGTTTTGAAGAGGGATTGGGGCAGGTTAATTAGATGGTGTCGACCGGGTCATTTTGGCTTTAGGCTGGGGGTTATTGGGTTAAGGTATTGGGCCTTTTGGTCCAGAAATTAGTTAAAAATTGGGCCAACTCTTTTAGATAGAAATAAAAAGGGAAATAATATAATAAAATATCTAAATAAATATATAAAAATTCTACTTATGCAAATTAATACTTTAAACATTGATAGAAGACTATAAAAAATATAAAATATTATTTTGACCCTAAATGAAATGTCAATTGCAATAAGAATGAAAAATATATGCTATTATTGCAAATTTATAATAGCTTAAAAATACAATTGTAATTATACAAAATGAAGTGAAAATATTTCAAAAAATGTATTAGGGATGCAAATAATAATTTTGAGTGATTAGTCATCACAAATAATTTAAAGGGGTAATAACTGAATTTTTATGTAAATTAATGCAAGGAAAAATTAATTGAAAAGCTCTAAAATTATGAGAAATGCCTGTGTAAATCTTTTAAATTAAATAATAATGCAAAGTGATATTTTGAAAGTATATATATATTTTGAAAAATATATGAGGGCAAAATTGGGTATCAACAAGTACCGCTCTGCCTGTTGTTTTTGGGCTACCATTCTTATGTAAGCCACGTCTCTTCGTTCTTCGGCCTCGTCGAGGTATTGCCTTTTGATTTTGTCGTTTCTTGGCCCGCTCTCATTTGAATATCTTAGGCTTGGTTCTCCGATTTCGAATGGTATCACTACATCAGTCCCACAGACTAGTGAGTATGGCGTTTCCCCTCCCACAACACTTCTAGTAGCATCTCTGGCCACAGTCCCTTGGCGTTTTCGAGTTTCTTTTTCATGATATTCAATATTGTTTTGTTGGAGGATTCAGCTTTTCCGTTGCCAGCGGGGTGATATGGCGTGGAGAGTATTCTTTTGATGTGCTATTTCTCGAAGAACTCGACGACCTTTCTTCCAGTGAATTGGGGTCCATTGTCACAAAAAATTTAGTTGGGGATGCCGAAGCAGCATACGATGTTCCTCCATATAAAGGCGATCACCTCTTGTTCGCGTATTTGGGCTAATGCACCTGTTTCCACCCATTTAGAAAAATAGTCAGTCAAAACCAAAAGGAATCGTACATTACCTCATCCTGCTGGAAGGGGGCCGACGATATCCATTCCCCATTTGATGAAGGGCTAGGGCGACGTGACTGAGTGGATGTGCTCGGCCACTTGGTGGATCATGGGGGCTTACTTCTGGCATGATTCACATTTTTTAACAAAATCAGCTGCTTCCTTTTTCATTGTGGGCCAATAGCAGCCTGCTCGTATGAGACATCTAACTAGGGCTCGATTGCCGGTATGGGCCCCAGAGTGTCCCTCGTGGACCTTTTCTAGGATGCGCCGTGTCTGGTTTGGTTCCAAATATTTTGCTAGAGGGACGCCATACCTCCTTTTGTATATGTCGTTATTGATGATGTTATAAACTGGTTACTTGCATTCAAAGCTTTTTGGCTTCTTTTTTGTCACTTGGGAGCACGCCGTTCTGCTGGTAGGCGACGATATGGTGGCGCCAGTCCCAAGTTAAGTTAATAGTGCGTACCTCAATTTGGTCAATGGTTGAGTGGGGAGGAGTGTGACCACATTCTCTTTTCTGCTTATGCCTTTGGTAGCTGCCGCCAATTTGGCGAGGCCGTCTACCTCAATGTTCTGCGCTCGAGGTATCTGGTCGAGCTGGCATTAGTCGAAATTGGGCAGTAACTTGCAGATCTTGGACTGATATTTCTGTAGCCTTTGTTCCTTGATTTGGAAAGTCCCTGTGACTTTATTGACGACGAGTTGTGAATCGCATCGAAGGACTACCCGTCGTGCTCCGTACTTGAGGTCCAGTTTTAATCATGCAATCACGACCTCATACTCGACCTCATTGTTATTCATGTCGGGACACCGTATGGACTGGCAAATTATCTCACTTGTTGGGACCTCGAGTACGAGTCCCAGTCCATATCCTGACACGTTAGAGGCGCCATCGGTGTACAAAATCCATAGGTCGTGTATCTTGGGGGAAGTACCAGTGGCTTTCCTTTCGACCTCAGACATTATTTTAGCGTTAAAGCCGGTGACGAAGTCGGCAAGTACTTGTATCTTTATCATTTTTCACGGTTAATGGGTTATATCGTGCTCGCTCAATTCAGTGGCCTATTTGGCCAACCTGCCAGACAACTCAGGTTTGTTTAGGATACTCCTTATAGGGAAGGTCGTGATCATCGAGATGGGGTGGCATTGGAAGTAAGGTCTAAGCTTTCGTGAAGCTACGGCCAAAGCCAAGGCTAGATTTTCAAGGTGAGGGTACCTCATTTTGGCGTCGACCAAGGTCTTGCTAATGTAGTAGATTGGAGATTGCATACCTTTATTTTCTTGGACCAGGACTGCGCTCACCGCAACGTCGGACATGACCAGGTAGATTAGGAGGCGCTCTCCGGGTTCTGCCTTAGAAATCAATGGGGGAGAAGATAAGTACGCCTTTAGTTCTCTCAAGCGTCGACGCACTCAGAATTCCATTTGAGTCTGTTGTCCTTTTTGAGTACGCCGAAGAATTTGTGGCATCTACCAGAGGATCGTGAGATGAACCTCGACAAGGCTGCTATACGATCGGTCAGCTTCTACACCTGCTTCTTGCTGGTCAAGTTTTCTGGTATTCCCTCTATAACCTTGATTTGGTCGGGTTTAACCTCGATGCCTCTTTACGACACCAAAAAGCCGAGGAAGTTTCCTGAGGTTACGCCGAAGGCATATTTCTCGGGGTTCAATTTCATGACCTATCGCCTAAGTATGTCGAAGGCTTCCCTCAAATGGCCGATGTGATCCTCCTTTCTTTTCGACTTGACCAACATGTCGTCTATATATACTTCCATGGTTTTGCC
Source organism: Nicotiana undulata (assembly GCA_005239495.1). Classification (NCBI taxonomy): domain Eukaryota; kingdom Viridiplantae; phylum Streptophyta; class Magnoliopsida; order Solanales; family Solanaceae; genus Nicotiana; species Nicotiana undulata. The sequence continues at coordinate 18,619 of ML244533.1, forward strand.
GAACTGTTCTTTGAACATTTTGGTTAATAGCCTTTGGTATGTCGCCCCTGTGTTTTTCAATATGAATGGCATAACTCTGTAGCAGTACGTCCCTTGGTGGGTGATGAAAGTAGTTTTTTCCTCCTCTTCCTCCTCCATGAGGATCTGGTTGTAACCCGAGTAGGTATCCAGGAACTTAACAGCTCATGCCCTGTTGTTGCGTCGATGATCTGATCAATGTAAGGCAGTGGGAACGAGTCTTTCGGGAATCCCTTGTTTAGATCTGTGAAGTCTGGGCACATTCGCCATTTCCCATTTTTCGTTTTTACCATGACGACGTTGGCGACCCACTAGGGGTATTTTGACTCCCTGATAGAGTCATTTTCAAGTAATTTTTCCACCTCTTCGCGGACGACATCATTTATTGTGACGTTGAATTTTCTTCTAACCTGCCGTACGGGGGGGGGGGGGGGGGGGGGGAGGGGGGGCGGCCGTCAATTTTGTGTTTTGTTTTTTTCTCGGGGGGTCTTTTTTTTTTTGCTTGAGA
>ML244533.1:19229-40921 GCA_005239495.1 Nicotiana undulata
GGGGGGGGGGGGGGGGGGTGGGGGGGGGGGGGGGGGGGGGGGGGGGGGGGGGGAGGGGTAGAGTGGGTCGACGTTCAATTTGTGTATTGCTATTTCCTTCGGGATGCTTATCATATTTGCATGAGAGAAAGCAAACAAGTCCGCATGTTAGTTAAAAATTGATGAAACTTACCTCGTTCTTGGAGCGTGTGGCCTATAAGCCTTTTTGTTGTGGTTTCTCTTATCGAGCTTAACGAGGTCGAGTTCTTCCATAGTCGATCTCGTAGCCTCCATGACTTCGAGGTCTTTGATGGCACTTTCCTCTCGTCATCATCTTACCTTGACCTTGTTAATTGCTATTCTTCTACGCCTTTACCTTTCAATTGTTGGGTGTACGTGCAGTCTTGGGCTATGCGATAACATTCTTGGGATGCGTGCTGCTCATCGCGGATGCTAAATATTCCCCACGGCGTGGGAAACTTGATGACCTGATATAAGTTGGATGGGACAGCCCTCATAGCGTGTATCTAAGCTCGTTCTATGATGGCGTTGCACGTTGTGTCTTGATCCATTATGTGGAATGTAGTCTCAAGGGGGACACCATTGGCCAGAAATGGTAGTGTGATTTCTCCAAAAGTCTGTTCAACTACATTGTTAAAACCAACTAGTATGATGCATCGTGGCACTATTCTGTCTTCGAGCCTCATTTGTGTGAGGACTAGAGGGTGGATAATGCACGCGCCGCTTCTGTCATCTACCATAATCCATTTTAGGTTAGTATCTGAAATGCGAAAAGTAATAACAAGAGCATCACAGTGAGTAATGGTCAAACTGTGGGTATTCGACTCATCAAAGAGGATACTTTCTTCGAGGTCGTCATACCGTTCATGGGTGATTGATCGCTTCAGCTTATGGGTGGTTGTGAACTTTACGTTGTTGATTGATGCCTCGTCGCCTCCACTAATAATCATTTGGATGGTGCGAGCTGGGGAGGGTGGCTTCGGCGGTCCTTGATGCTGTTATCGTCCTCGAGCGAAATTCGCCCTCTCTCGGTCGCTCATTAACTCTCTCAAATGCCCTTGGTGGAGCATGTTAACTACCTCTTGCCTCAAGGAGATTCAGTCCTCGGTCTTGTGACCTCGTTCCTTGTGGAATTCACAGAGGGAATTCGACTTTCGGTTGTTTGGTTCGGATTTCATCTTTTATGGCAATTTCACATTTGGGCTGAGCTTCTCTAGGGCGTAGACTATCTTTGAAAAAGAAACACAAATATTGTGAGAAGATAATAGTGTAGGCATACCTCTTTCATTTCGTTGAGTACCTGTCTTCGGCCTGGATGGACCGTCACCATGACGAGGGGGTGGTATGGAGGCAGTTCTGACATATGGCTGGTGCTGTTCACGGTTGGGACGTGGACCTATGTGATCCCTTCTGTTGTCGTTTCTATGGTCTTTTCTTGATTCCATCTGGACTAATGTTAACCGTTGGGTTGGCCCATTGAGGTCGTCCTCGTCAGCTCTCACCTCGGTACAATAGGCATTATGTATCTCATCCCAAGTGGTGGGAGGGTATTTCATGAGCCGGCTCAACAATTTTTTGGTTGTTCTCGACCCGCTTCTGTTCAGCCCATTTTGGAATGCTGCTATCGCCATTCCTTCTGATACATTTAGGATAGTCGTTCTAACGCGGTTGAATTGGGCGAGGAATTCCCCGAGTCCGTCGCCAGGTGATTGTTTGATGACGCGTATGTCATTCACTCTCGCCTTTGCTTTCTTGGACCCGACATGTGTGGTGACGAACTTGTCGGCCATTTCTTCAAATGTTTCTATGGAACGTGGTGGCAGTTGTGAGTACCATGTCAGCGCTCCCTCGGTTAGGGTTTCGCCAAATATTTTCACCAGTATGGATGATACTTGATCTTTGGCGAGGTCGTTTCCCTTTACTGCATTGACATAGTGGGTGACGTGATCCTCAGGGTCCATTGTGTCGTCATATATTTTCAAGTATGTAGACATCTTGAATGTTTTAGGTATAGCATGCGGTGCAACAACTATACGGTTGTTCTACAAACCGGCCGGCATCCCATTTTGGTAGAAGCTTTGTGGCGCCCGGTATCTTATCTACCCTTTCCTGGTGCTCCCTCATTTTGATGGGAGCGCTTTGTTCTCGTTCTCCATCTCCTCCATTTTTCTTAGAATAACAGCGAGGGTGTCATTACCTGCATCATTAACAACGTGAGTGATACATGTTGAAGGAGAGGGACGTGTTCCTAATTGGTTGTTGTTGTGATGTCGACTCGTGCTTCCTCCCTGCTCTCCCTTTGGGCATGTTTGTCAAGTATACTGGTGAGTGTACTCGTTAGTCACGCCTCTAGTAACTTTTTCACTGCTAGTGGTGCTTTTTCCGTTGTGGATGTAGATGCTCCTTTTCTATGGGAGGTGGTGAAGCTGCCATGAGGAAGAGGTGAACCACCTCGCTTAGGGGAAGTGCTCGGTGTCACGTCCTCCTCGTCTTCTCCATTGACCTCATTGATGGTGTTTAGGAGATTAGCAGTGAGGCCTGCTACTGCATTCAATCTTTCTTCTCCATTCCCTGCCATGTTAGACTGTGCAAGTAGGAGAAAGAAATTTCTACGTTTTTCTGTTGGTGTTTTTTTTTTAAAATCTAGAAAAACTATGACTTTGACTAGAATATTCCCCACAGACGACGCCAATTGTTTGACCGAAAAGTATGAAACTTTTTGCTAAACTAATTTAAAAATAAGAAAGGTGAATGGTAAATTCTTGATAAAAATAATAAATCATAGATCTAACATGTGCTTGTATAATAACACTGAATAACGCTAGAATCTATGTAATACAAATGTATTAAATGAAGCTATCAAGAATGAATGGTGAGACAATGATGAGCAATACATATATTATATGGCAATAAATGTAAATAGAACTAAGGATTCACCCAAATATTGAATGAGGTGGATGATTCTTCCGTCATACAACAATGTAAAACAAATGGATATAGAAATATACGAGGCTTTCTCGGATCTGATGCGTGAAAAAGTAGAACAAATAACAAATCGAATCACTGTGGAAAGGTAATAGTTTGTGTTACTCCTCAAGAGTCAACTTTTCATAAGAGTTCTTATATGAGTGAGTGTTACCTGTCTTTTGCCCTCTTTCTTTTACTACTTATAGGGGGCACTCCCAAAAAACCCTAAAAAAGTACAACAGAGGGAATATTCAACCTTTGAAAGTTCTAAAGTTATACTAGCCGTTATTCCCTTTTTCGCTACTCGACCTCGACCTTAATGGCTTGCTCGACGGCTCCATGTTGTTAAGCCCCGGTCGACCTCGACCTGGTCGCCCTTAATGAACCGAGTTCTCACACTTGATCACCTCTTCATGCCGAATTTTCTCAGCCGGATTTTGACCCATACACGGGGGCAAGGTATTGAAATACCAAAGTCACTATATATTTGTAAATGGCTATATTAATATGTACAAGTAATTGTTTCGTTTAACACTTAGATATAATTATGAATTTTTAACGTTAAATAATTTTATCAAGACGGTTAATTTTATTAAGTTTTACTATACATATTCTTAAAAAATATTTTATCTCAACAATTAAACATCAAAAATATTTTATAGGGGAAAAGTTAAAACCCACCCGGACGACTGAAACGTCAACGTCGAAGAAAAGAGACTCCTTTTTGTCCAAGATCGGAGGAGTGTTCAGAAGGTGCCAGCGCTGCTACCAGAAACCTATATATAAACAGTTTCTTGATCTCCCTCAAAATTTCATTTCGATGGAAGCCGAAGGTAAACCCTCGGCTCTACCCTTTTTATCTTCTTTCTCTTAATTTTGTTTTTACAGTATCTTCAAAAAATATGTTTGTCCCATAATCCATTTTAGGGCAACGAACATCCTCAAATCCATCGGCAGTGCTCGCTGCTCTTTTGTCTAAAAGAGCCAAACTTCATGAAGATCTCCGAAACCTCGAAAAACAGGTCAAAGAAATTTCTGGGGTTTTATTGTTTTATGTATAGATTCAATAATGATTCCTTGAATGACTTTGCAGGTTTACGACATGGAGACTATTTACCTACAAGATCCTAGCCAATGTGGAAATGTACTCAAAGGTTTTGAAGGGTTTTTATCTTCGTCCAAAAGCACCAGCTTGTAAGTTTTTATTTATTCGATTCTTTCAGGTGTAAATTGTCCTGTCCTAGGCGTCGCATAACCGCCTGGGTGTGAGGAGTATTAAGAGGTTTTTACCTGAGGATGGGTGGCTAAAGAATTTAGTCTGATATTACGACGAATTGGGTGTGAATAGTCATAGAGAGAATTGATATAGATAATTAGTGGAAAGGATGCAGATAATTTGTATAGCCTGCCCCAACTAGTTTGTATTTAAGACCTAGTTGATTCATATAGTGTTTTTTAAGATATATCATTGATGACTTAGTTTAAGGCACTTGGATATAGGTGTTGCAGTACTCTAGAACTTCTTGCATGAATTGCTTTCCTTGAGCCTGGTATGCTTGGAAGGAAGGATTTGGAAGAATAAGGGAATGGATGGAGACTAAGAATTGGACTAATTTCCCCTTTCCTTTTCTTTCAATTCCATCCTAAGAAAAGTTTTATTGTCAAGAGAATAGTGTATTTCCATAAATTTGCTGTGATATATAAAACAAGTTATAGTGTGTCAATTATATTAATGATACTATGAAAAAAAACTTTCGTATTTACAATTGGTTAACTAACTTACACAACTGATTAATAACGGTGTAGAAGAAGAAACAAAGTCAGAGTAATGGAATAAAGTTTTGATAGCCAGTGGTCTATGATGGATATGGACAAAGAAGGCTGCTGCCATCCAATTTAGTTTGGCTTGTCCAATTATCTTAGTAAATTGTGATTGTATATATTCATGAAAAGGCAGAGAAGCTCATCAATGATGTAATTAAGCTAGTTACAGTTTGTTCTGTCCCATTGTGAGACTCGTTGTCGAAAGGCTTAGTTTTGCTGTTCCCCCTCTATCTTTTCAGTTTCTCTTTTCTTTCCCAGGAAAGACATAATGGAGAAAGTTAATCTTGTTGTCAGTGTGTGAAAAGGTCAAGAAGAAAAGAATAACAATAGTTGCAATCCGTTGTCAGTTGAGAGATAAATCCTAGAAGATGATAGTAACAAAAGAACTTCTTAGACACTGTTATAAATCCAATGTTATTGACATTTTAATTCGGCTAATTGTACTGAAAAGATCCACGTGATGATGGCCTAGTGGTTGAAACCTAAGTTGCGCGAACTCTTCAATTTTGGTGTCGTCCCCGTCCGGATACGGGACGGATACCGATACCGGGACGGGATACGTCCCCGGATACGGTCAACTGACTTCGGACACTTTGACCAGTCCATCGACAAATTTGGGAGAAAAATTGAGATTTTCATTTCTCAAAATAAAAAATAAAAAAGATTTAGAACAATGAAAGAATAATGTCCATCTTAGAGAATGAAAGATTGTGTTGTACAACATTCATGTAAGTTTTTCACAGAATATCTCTCAAAATTTACAATATATTTATAGTTGTATTTTGTATTAGCTGGATCCCCGCACCCGTATCCATATCCGGATCCGCACCCCGAATCCAAATCCGATACTCGGATCCGTCCCTGTATCAGATACCCGCACCCGAGTCCGAGCAACTTAGGTTGAAACACAAGAATAGAAACCTGGAGGTCCAGGTTTGAATTCCAGCTACAGCACTGGGTGTGTGCCTGTATGCTCCTTTTTTTGGCGGGAGTACCTTGGTAAACTGTGCTTGTGGGTTGGATAGTTTGTCCAGTGGATCAGTGAAAATGCGTGCAAGCTAGCCCGGACACCACCGATAACATCAATCAAATAAGTATGTTTATTTCAGAGGAAGCTCTGTCTTATTGAATATATTCTTGGATCCATCTGAAGCCTGAACTGCCAACCTTTTCTCTTTCTTTGAGAAATTCTTTGAGAAAAGTGTAAAACCTATCTAATTCATAGTAGGTCCTTAGATTATGAGTTCATAACCCTAGCCCGTTCCCATTTTGGGCAAAGCAGATCTACTAATTCCTTGACTCTAGTTAGTAAATAGACTCTATAAGCTAAACACGGCTATCCTGAGGGACCTCGCATATAATCGTACTGAGATTTCTACAATACTAAGAATATTTTTCCTCCATCCTATTTTCATTGTTTTACTTGACTCGTACGACTAATATGAGAAGAGTTGAAAAAGGGAGCTGTTTAGTGGTTGTTGGAGGAACATGTAGGATATACATTTACTTTAGCGTTTTTGGAATATAAAATAGTAAAAATAGTAACCGTTTTGATGTTGGAATTTTTATTGAAACCGGCATTCCCAGGAAATAGAAGGCATCATCATTAGCTTATTGCACTGTAATCATATGGTAATACGATGATGATGATGATGTTACAAATAGATTAAATCTCGGTTATTTCTCGGTTATAAAATCAAGTGTACTGAATCTCAGTTTGTGTCTTTTGATTTTGAATTTTCTGGATATAGTTTATGGTTCACCTATATGTTTCTTGTTGAATTTACCCTTTTTCTGTTTAACTGCTTTGCAGCTTGAAACGATCCAGGAAGTTTCAACCTGAAGATAGACTCTTTTCTTTATCGTCTGTCACCTCACCAGCAGTATGTATTTTTCTGTATTTCTCAGCAATGGGAACATTGGAATGCTGTTGATGGGTTTATATCTTTTCATTACGATCTTATACATTATGAATCATATCAGAGATTCTGTGAGTGATATCCAAATTTAGTTTGTCTCTAAGTTTATGTCTGTCATGTTGCAAGAACATATTCTTTTTTCCCTGTTTTACAAAATAATTGTTGCTCTTTGTTTCTTGTAAAGATTTGAACTTGATATAGTACGTTGGCTATTGATTTTAACCCATTGACTGTCCTGTCTCTATCTTTTAAAAGTCTAGAAGTTCGAAGTTCTGAGGCAAATTAGGGCACCTCATATGAATGTCGAAAAGATTTACTGAAGCTGAATAAAAGTAGGAATTCTTGATAGAGTTTCTAATGTTAATTTGCAACAGTAGCAAGGTTTTCTTTTGATCAGCACCTCGTCTTTGACACCTTCTTGGTTTATATTCCTGTTGTTAAGTTAGGGATCTTAGTGCATTCTGTTGAACTTCTATGTGAAATTTTCCTTTTAGAACCCTGAAAAAGGATAAGGAAGAAATGAGAGGATAACATAAATGGAAGAAGGAACAAATGAAACAGAGAAGTTGTCAATTTTCAAATGAATCACCAGAGTAGATACTATCAACCATTTAAGCGAGTAGCGGCAGTAGGGGAAAAGGCAGTTGAGCTTGTCTTTGGCTGAAAAGGAAGAGAGGAAAAAGAAAGAGGTAGGAGTATACCAAGCAACAAACTAGATGCTCCCATCCATGCAGGAACCCCTACCTTTTTGAGTGGTCTCAGAGCTTGTTAACAGCTCAATAGCATTCTGAAGACGTTTTGACATGAGTTGTTGGATTTTCATTTATACTGTTTCCTATCTTCTATCCTTTAATTACAATTGATGGAACCTCTCTTTTTAACTTAAATTGCAATTGCTGGAACCTTCCCTTGTTTGTCTCTGTCCGAGAGAGACCCAAAAGTAGAAAAGATAAATGAGAAACTGTCCATTAACCATCATGAACTATCATGTCCCTGTCTACTTCAAAGTGGAGCACGATGGTCGCGGAATGACACCAAAATGCATATTTTACCCAACATGAAGCTGTGACACTGATTCCATATGTCAAAGAATATGAAAGTTGCATCATTGCACATTTTCAGGCTGAGGAACAAGCTCTTGGTCGGGATGTTGGAGGGATATCTGCCAATGGACTGTAAGTAACCACTGTTGTTGGAGGAGTGAAATAGATAGTTTTCACTGTGTTCTCTTATACTCAATAATATATTTTTCAAGTTCTGGATATGATAGAGTAGTCTTATTTTTGGCTGTTTCTGCAGAGGTAGACCAAGGAAGGGAAGGGGAGGTCCAAGAGATGCAAAGAGAATGAGGCATTCAAGTGAACCGGACTACGATTATGAAGATGATCCTGATCTGATGTAATTGATTAAAAACGGAGTAGGGTTTGATCAATTTGTAGGTCGATTTGACATGTACAAATATATTTGGCTGCCTTCAATTGTATTTGTTTAGTATTGATGAGTCCCTTCTGGACATCTGATAAAAACAGATTGTATCCTAGGGAATATTTTGGGAAAATTATCAGCTATGTCCATTTAGAAGTAGCTCATTACAAAAATTGGCCAATTGATAAAATATTACTAATATTAGCCAAATTAGTCAATTAGCTATTTGTAGCAAAAAAATATCGAATTTTCCTTTGCTTTGAGTGGGTGTTATTAGAATAGATTGGGCACAATTTAAGGAGCTTGAATCTCAGTTTTGGGATGATTTGGTGAAGTTTTGAGGTGGTTTGAATCGAAAATTTGAAGTAAAAACTGAACATGAAAAAATGGTGTATCACATATGTATCATATTTGTATCAATTGTGTATCACATGTATATCCATGTATACCTGTGTGTGAGATACATGCGTGATACATGTGTCGCATAAGACTTTTTTGAACTCGATTTAATTACGAATTTTGATACAAAATCAGTCCAAATCACCTTCAATTTTCCTCAAATTTTGTATATTGACTTATCTATATATTTTCAATGAATTTCAACTATACCCATTGAAAAAGTTCCTTTTTTGTTTAGATTTTTGGAATATTGTATATATTTTTGTATTTCATCACCTTATTTGCTACCTCATCAATGAAAATTTCTTTCCGTTGCTAATCATGCTTAAAAATATGGAAGGTGTTTTTTACATGTGATTCTTTGAGAGAAAGAACCCCATTATTTGGTTTTTCAATTTTTGTTGGCTAGTTTTGATAAGTCTATGGCTAATGGCTAGAGGTTAGTAAGTTGAGATTTATTTGGGATATTTGTGTAAGTTTTCCTATTTGCACCTCCTTTTCTTTGTTGCTGAAAAATGAGCCAACTTTCTAATTCTTTTATTTTTTTTTGGTTTTTAGCCTGCCATGCTTGAAATTTTCAGTGAACTTGTCAATGAAAGAAAAAATTACATTGTATAGCCGCAGTAAAAATAATGATCGAAAATATGTGTAAAATTTGTATATTTTTTTGTACTAGTTTTAAGATACGCGCGTTGCGCGTATACTCTATATTAATATGCATAAGCTCTTAAAAATAATAAATATAGATCCCGCTAAACCAAATTAAAATTTTAAAAAATTATGTCAGAGCAAAGTATATTAATGCCTTATCATATTTTCGATATATGAGTTATTTATTTATTTTACTGTTGAGACATAGTAGAATAATATGTTGAATTGTATTCATATATTATGAGGCAATATTATCTTCATGTCCTTAAAAAATGAGTTTTATTTTATCAAGTAGTCTATCTAATATGAATTTATCATATTTATGGGAACTCAAATGAAAAAAATCTGAAAAATAGGAAGAGACTCCATATTGTTTGGTTTAGTTATCATACGAAGAATTTAATTGGATAAAAAATTAAATCCAACTAAATATTTTGTAAAAAGAAATAAAATATTGTCACAAAAAAATTATGGAATAATGCTTACAGCTATTTAACGTGTATTCATACAAAAAATTATAATAGTGTTTAAAAATACTTATTTTTATTTGCATACACATTCTAAGATATTTTTTCCGTGTTATAAAATAAAATAGAGTTTATTATTTAAAAGTTATCTATTTGTAATATTTTAAAGACACATTACTTGAGTTGAACAATTAAATATTATTTCACTTAATTCATAAATGATGTGCTTGATATATGTTCTTCTTTATTGTTCAGATGGATTTGTCATAAGACAGTCTTATTTTTAAAGGAATAATTTGGTAAATTGAATTTAAGACGCATAGTTTATGTGAACCTATTTCCTTTTTGGTTCGTTAAAAAAAAAATGATCCCTTTCTAAATTTGGAAACAATTTTGGTTAAACTTACAAATTCTACGCTTAATGTGAATCTTTTATAACTACACAAATACTCTGGGCCCTTTTTTGACTTGTTTAGGACCACAAATTCCAAAAGTCTTCATTTTTTCTTAAACTTCGTGTCCATTCAAATAGGTTCACATAAATTGGAACGGAGGGAGTATAAAATTTCTCACGATAAATGTGCAAAAAATATAATTAGGAGAAGTAAATTTCTCGTACTATCTTATAAAATTGCTATTGTTTAATTTATATGACTTAACTAAAATTGAAATGATCGGTTCCATATTACTGATCACGCCCAACTATGTCTTATAAAAAGACTAAGCGGACGTTGCAAATATAATCTGAGTATTTTGCCCAGAGTCAAATCCCACAGGGAATTAACATATCAATTATCGTTGTTAGACTCACTCGATTCTCCGTGATCAACTTCCCAAAGGTTATGAATAACAATTATTGGTATTTGTACTAACTAAAACTAAATAAAATTAAGTAAACTAAAAGATAACTAATGATGAGTTGTAAACAAATGTAAGAAGGATCTAAGGTTATGGTTTTCCCCGTTGATGGAATCCCTTCTTGTATATTTCATATAGTTTGGCCTAATTATCTCTATCAATCATGAGCACTCTTGTTACCGTAAATCTCTCCCGAGCAATTACGACAATTTACTAAACGCACTCTCCCGAGCTTGCTTCCATTATAGCTTACTTTAGATTGCACCCAAGGTATCGTTATCCCTAATCCAACCTTTAAACCCTCGGTTATGGATCCCTCCTATACTTTGGGAGTGGTGTTGTTCAACAACTACCTAAATATGCCCTCTCTCCCGAGCAGATTCACACTAAATATGCACAACTAATTAAGGGCCCTTCAATCAACAACAATAAGCACTTAGTTGTACAAATAGAGATTGAAACCAAGCAAACTATATTAATATAACAAGATGTTCATCCTCAACGGGTTTCACCAAAACCTTAGACTAAATAATTTAGCTACTCATAATTGTACTGAAAATAACAATAGAAGAATTCATCAACAATGACAAAAATACAAGGAAGAGAGATGAGATTTGATGCCCAATTGCGCTCTTTGCCTCTTGCCTTTGCTTTTCTTGAACAAGACTCTAAACCTTGATAATCTCCTCTTTTGGGCGAGTTGAACCTTATATAGGTTAAGTGAATTTGTCCCAAGCTTCTAATTTTACCCCTGACTAAAGCGTGTTCGAACTGGACTAGCGTGCCCGTTCTAGTCATCGCGCTACTGGGCGCGCTAATGGCTAAACATTCTGCTTGGGGATCACTGGACTAGCGCGGTCGCGCTAGTGAGCGCGCTAAGACCGCGCTAATGTGGCTTCATTCTGTCCCAGGCATCTGGACTAGAGCGGCCGCGCTAAGGCCGCGCTAGTGGACTTGTAATCTGTCCCAGCAATTTTCTTCCTTCTTTTCACACGCTAAAGACTTCGAGGGGCCTTTCTCCTTCAATTTGGCTCCAAACACCATCCTAGGATCTCATAAGCGCACTTTACTCCTGCGAAGCATAAAATCAACAATTAGAGCCATTTCAACATCATTTAACATTACTAAGACAGTGAAACAGCATTAAGTTGGAGTATAAATTTACACTAACTCGTGAATTTAGCCTATTATCAACACCCCACACTTAAATCATTGCTAGTCCTCGAGCAATCCACTATACTCTACAAAGGTCCTTTCATCAAGCATTTCCCTAATGTGTCACACCACGAACATATTACAGGAGTTATACCTAGCAATGTAACATCCATGCCTCAAGGGTTGACTCTCACATGCCATACAATATTCCTACTTCCTCAAAGTACTCTACACAGAGGTCAAGACTTACCTTTCCGTCATAAATCAAGTGCCCTCACATCACACACACGAGAGTAATTCCACAAGAATAATATTAAGAACAAGTAGGAACTCAAATAGAAAGAATTCACTCACTCTCGGAAAGAACATTCATATGCCAAAAAGATACATCATAGGCTTGCCCGTATTGTAATACTCTACTAATCGAGCCCATTCAGTCTAAGATCAATTAGGTCTTCATTTGGTTGTAATGTATGCTAAGGGACGGGTAGGATATATTTAGATATAGTGACTAATCTCCCTAAGCACTTTTAATACATTTACTTTAGCTTTCAGACCATTCTTATGCCCGGCCAGAATTTCCACCACACTTCTCTTTATATTTACCCCAAACTCCCTTAGGTGCAATTTTATCAAGTCACCACTCATCAAGGATTGCATTTAGTCATTGTCCTTTCTCTCTCTCTCTCTTTTTTTTTTCTTTTCTAAGTGGCGTTTATCGTTTCATTTTTTTCAAAGCTTTGCACCTTTCCTTCTATTTCTTTGATTCCACACAAAAACAAACCACCACCCCACACTTTGACTTTTACATAATCTCTAACAATTCAAGTGCTCATGGGAGGTATATGGTTCAAACAGACAGACCATTCAAACAATTGGGTAATATTTGTAATGTGGTTGCCAAAGAAACATGCTTATACGCTCAAAGGGGTTAACTATGGTAAATTACAATCAGGTGGATACACTTTTATATCTGGCTTAACAAAGAAATGCCTATATCACTTCTAAGACTGAACGAACTACTTTTTCGCTTTGCAAACACACATGAAAAGTTCTAGGCATCGAATGTGGACATAGAATACAATGAGACACCTCACACACATATGGCACATCTCACTCCAGATTATCTTATCAAGACACTCTCACCGAGCATTCAAGTCAGTAACAACATACAAATTTAAAGCATTCCACAAGAATCAACAAATGAGCCTAAGCGTCACACTCTAGGGTCTTTTCTGTTCGGGTGTAACAACGCTAAGGGATGCTTCTCTTATTTAAGCTCATTTCCCAAAAACACCTACAACTACAAAATAGAAAAACTAACTATACACGGTTCAAGCTAAACTCTTGGAAAAGAACCGCGGTCAAAAAAACAAAAAAACCAAGGGGGAGTTGCTACACTACCAAAAAAATAATCTTTTTGGTATTTTCTTTGGACTAACTTTCCTCAAGAAAACTGCCTAAGAAGTCCGTCATCAAGAAGAGTCCACTATATTTTCTGTTTTTTTGTTGTTGTTGTTGTGGTCGACTTAGACCCTCAAGAACACCGTCGAAAGGGATCCGTCGTCAGGCCAAGATGACTTAATTAATTATACTACTATTTACAATCACAAACTCAACAGAAAATAATGAAAAATAACTAACAATTATGCTAACTCACAAGAAAACAAAAATAAAGAAAACAACTACCAATTTTGTTCTACATATATACATGTACAAGGGAATCCTTCGCCCACCCCACACTTAATATGAGGACATGTCCCCATGGCAATCAAAATAAACAGAGAGGTAAGGGGACTTCCCTGAAAGCTCAGTCCTAGTCGGAGACAGTCCCAGGGTCCAGGCTACAAGCACGACCCAGGGCACGCAACCAGCCCATAATTTTCTTTTCCGATTTTGCTTGTTGGGAAGCCAACCCGTCAACTCTCGACCCCAAGTCAGTCACTAAGGTCCGCAGCCCAGCCATCTCCTGCTCCAAATGGTCCATGCGCTGTCCCCGAGTGGCCCTAGACGGGCCTCCAATATCTGCAGTCTGCTCCTAAGTGGGTTTCTCCTCCTCCTTATGTTCTTGCTCCTCTTCCTCCTCATTTTGTTGCTCCTCCTCCTCATCTTCTTCATCTGACTCATTCTCCTCCCCCTCATCAACAACTACCACTGCATCTTTTCCGTGGTAACCCAATCAGTTCGAAAGGTGTACTCCGTTGGCACTCTGCCATCCACTGCGAAGTCTCCCGGCACCCTAGCTGCAAGGCACAATCTGGTGATAAGTGATGGGAAGAAGAAGCCATACCTCTAAATTTTATTGCGGACGAACATCTCATCGTGTATGAGCCGGGCCACATCAAAGTTGCAACCCGTCATGAAGCACCAAATCAAACACCCACGAGGAATGTTCACCTCCGAGGTGTTGTTGGATGGGATTAGTCGGTTATTAATCATGTAGAGCCAACATTTTGCTTCAAACTTGAGGGCTGATGAGTTGAAATTGTTCCTGTAATTTTACCACTTCATCTATGCGTCCGGTGGACAAATGGTTGGGAGGAACCTATCCCACTGAGCATAACGCTTGCCATTTGCCTCATAACCGTCCTCGTACAAATCAACGGGGGGTGGCAACCTGTAAATTCTCCTGATGGCCTCCACCAAAGCATTCACCTGCTTCCTTCGCACTGTGACAACATAATACTTGTGCTCCGGACAGTTGGCATAAAGTTCCCAGACGATCATTGCATTGGCTTCATCGGGCTCCTCAAAGAAGACATCCAAGTGGCGCCTCATCAACTCGTCATACATCCTAGGATAGTTCTGCTGGATGGAGTTTATATCCATGCCACGTTCCGGTATTGCTGACTTCAATTCCTTTTCTGCGAACATGTCCTGGGCCTTAGCTGATACAAATTTATTGCCGTTGAAGGGCCGAGTGTCAACGGACCTCCGTGGCCTTCCGGAGGAAGAACCTGCTTGTATGCCTGAGGAGGAGCCGATGACTTGACGCTTTCGGGGAGCCATTGTACCTACAAAAACACATCATTAGTGTAGCACAACAAGGTGACCCAACTGTGGTTACTCAGACTTCACCTTACAATTGGTCACAATACATCCATTCATTGGGGCATATACACAAACACTTGGTGGGCATTATTCACCGGAGCCCCCATTTACACAAGTTGAATCCCCAGCCTCCACTACAATTTCCTAAACATCACCCACTAAATCAAGACACACAACACCCCCAAATACCATCACCCACCAGTACGAATCATACACTACCAAGTATTTCTACTAAACAAGAAGAAAAATCTACAACTTTTAACAAAGGAAAAAGAAAAACTACGAAATTAAGAACGAAAAGAAAAAACTAGAAAATAAGACACATACCTGTTGTGTGAAGGGAGTGAGAAGTGTAGGGGAGGGCTGGGTGTTGGTGGAAGAAGAACCTGAGGTGTGTGTGAGTGCTTGAGCTTGAGAGGGGATAAGGGTTCTTTGTTTTGTTTAGGAGAAAAAGAAGAATAGTAGAAGAAGGGGGAGGGTTTTAGGAGAAAGAGGATTGTAACTGATGGGGGAGACGTGGGGTAGTGGTGTGGGGGTGGGGGTGGGTTAGGGTAAACTAAAGAAAAAAATAAAAATAAAAACATTAAAAGAAAACTTACCTGGTCGCGACGGTACTAGCGCGATCACTAGCGCGCCTATAGCGCGACCACGCTAGTGAAGACTGAACGAGGCAGTGTACTATGCCATTAGCGTGGTAACTAGCGCGACCGCGGTAGTGTCGGTACAACGAGCCAGAACAAAAGGCCATATGCGCGGCCACTAGCGCACCGCGCTAGTGGCGAGAACTTGAGGCAGTGCACTAGGCTATTAGTGCGACCACTAGTGCGCCCAGTAGCGCGGTCGCGCTAGTCCAGACCTCACCACACTTTGTTTTTCTGACTTTTTCCTTGGGGTGGCTTGAGTCCACCCTTCGCCCGCGCACACCTGCATATGTTAGAACTTACAACAATTCAACTATTCATCACCTACACTATAAACACTACACATTGAGTTGCCTCCCAACCAGCGCCTTAGTTAATGTCGTGGCACGACAATTACAACAAGTCAATGGGTTGCCTCCCATTAATCTCCTGATTTAACGTCTGGCACGACGCAAAATGAGCGCATTTAAGGCTCGCTCTACCTCTGAGGTTCATTAAGAAGCACCACAAACACTTCCTTGTTCACGTCCATCCCCACATACGGTTTCAATCTCTGCCCATTAACTCTGAAGGTGTGGGCACCTTTTTCATAAGCAATCTCTACAACACCCGAGGGAAACACTTCGACCAGACGAAATGGTCCAGACCAACGGGACTTGAGTTTACCCGGAAATAGTCTCAATCTTGAGTTATAGAGCAGAACCGTATCTCCGAGTTTGAAGTTTCGGTCCACAATGTTCTTATCGTGTAACCTCTTCATTCTCTCTTTATACAGCCTCGTGCTTTCAAAGGCAAGATACCTGAATTCATCCAACTCATGCAGTTCAGTGACTCGACTTGTGCCTGCAGCATCAAGATCCATATTTAACAGTTTTAGAGCCCACCAAGATCGATGTTCTAGTTCTACCGGTAGGTGACAGGCCTTTCCGAACACCAACTTGTATGGCGACATACCAATTGGCATTTTGAATGTAGTTCTGTAGGCCCAGAGTGCGTCATCAAGATTTTTCGCCCAATCAGTTCTTGTGGCATTCATCGTTTTAGTCAGCACACTCTTGATTTCTCGATTTGACACCTCAACCTGCCCACTCGTATGAGGGTGATAAGGGGTTGCCACCTTGTGGCGCACATCGTACTTAGATAACAACTTTTCAAAGGCATGATTGCAGAAGTAAGTGCCTTCGTCACTGATGATGGCCCTTGGGATCCCAAAACAGGTGAATATGTTTTTCTTCAAGAACCCCACTACCACCCTTGCATCATTGGTGGGGAGTGCTGCAGCTTCTACCCATTTAGACACATAGTCTACAACAACAAGTATGTACTTATTGCCGTAGAAGCTGACAAAGGGGCCCATGAAGTCAATCCTCTATACATCAAACACTTCTACCTCTTGAATCGGGTTCATGGGAATCTCATGACGACGAGATATGTTCCTCTTCCTTTGATACTCATCACAGCCCTTCACCCATTGGTGTTCATCCTTGAACAAAGTTGGCCAGTAGAATCCGGCCTCTAGAACTTTGGCTACTGATCGAACTCCTCCAAAATGCCCTCCATACGCTGATGCGTGACAAGCCCGCAAAACAGAAAATTGTTCTATCTTGGGGACGCACCTCCAGATCATATTGTCAATACAAATTCTAAACAGGTGAGGTTCATCCCAGTAATAATTGTGGAAATCACGATAAAACTTTTTCTTTTGGACAGATGAGAGTTCATATGGCTCAATACCACTTGCCAGGTAATTTGCAATGTTTGCACACCATGGAACCTCCTCCATGCTCATGGCGAGTAGCTGCTCGTCTGGAAAGGTTTCCAAAATATCCTCCTCTTCCACTGCATTTTCAGCGCCTTCAAGTCGCGACAGATGGTCCGCGACTTGGTTCTCCGTGCCCTTGCGGTCACGAATCTCTAGATCGAATTCTTGCAGTAGCAACACCCAATGAATTAGGCACAACTTGGATTCTTTCTTCTCAATCAAATACCTGAGGGCAGCATGATCAGTGTAAACAATCACCTTCGAGCCGATCAGGTATGATCTGAACTTGTCAAAGGCGAACACTACTGCCAACATCTTTTTTTCGGTCACCGTGTAGTTCAGCTGAGCTCCACTCAATGTCTTACTCGCGTAGTATATCGGGTGCATCATCGTTTCCTTTTGTTGTCCTAACACTGCTCCCACTGCGTAGTCACTGGCATCACATATGAGCTCGAATGGTTGCTCCCAGTCGGGAGCAACAATATCGGGGCCGTGACTGGCCTCTTTTTCAACTCCTCAAAAGCCACCCTGCAATCATTAGAAAATACAAAAGGGTTATCTTTTTCGAGCAACTTACATAGGGGGTTGGCTATTTTGGAGAAGTCTCTGATGAATCGCCGGTAGAACCCAGCATGCCCAAGGAAGCTCCTTATCGCTTTAACCAATGTGGGAGGTGGAAGCTTTGCAATCACATCTATTTTGGCACGATCCACCTCAATTCCTTTGCTCGACACCAAGTGCCCCAAGACTATCCCCTCTTGTACCATGAAATGGAACTTCTCCCAATTAAGCACAAGGTTCATTTCAATACACCGCTTCAGCACTCGGGTCAGATTTGCTAGGCACTC
Organism: Nicotiana undulata; assembly: GCA_005239495.1. Lineage (NCBI taxonomy): Eukaryota > Viridiplantae > Streptophyta > Magnoliopsida > Solanales > Solanaceae > Nicotiana > Nicotiana undulata. The sequence goes on from ML244533.1 coordinate 37,197, forward strand.
ATCGAATGAATTTCTCGCCACTGAGAAATCATCCATGAACACCTCCATGATATCCTCGACCATGTCAGTGAATACGGCCATCATGCACCTTTGAATGTGGCGGGTGCATTGCATAAGCCAAAGGGCATCCTTCTGAAGGCAAAGATCCCGTAGGGACAAATGTGTCTTCTGGGGCAATGGAAATTTGATTGTACCCCGAGTACCCGTACAGAAAACAAAAGTGAGACCTCCCTGCCAATATGTCAAGCATTTGATCGATGAAGGGAAGTGGGAAGTGATCTTTCCGGGTGGCTAGATTCAACTTTCTGTAGTCCATGCAAATTCTCCAGCCAGTGACGGTTCTTGTGGATATCAGCTCATTGTTGTCATTTTTTACAACCGTCATGCCACCCTTCTTAGGGACACATTACACCGGGCTAACCCAGTTGCTGTCAGAGATGGGGAAAATGATTCCCACATCTAACCACTTTATGATTTCCTTCTTTACCACTTCCTTCACGTTTGGGTTCAGCCGCCTTTGGTGTTCCCTGCAAGGTTTGTGCCCCTCTTCCAGCAGAATGTTGTGCATACAGTATGCTGGGCTGATCCCCTTTATGTCTGCCATGGTCCAACCAATGGCAATCTGACACTTAGTGAGTACCTGTAATAGCTGTTTTGCCTGCACATCTAACAAACTGGATGAGATAATAACATGTAAAGTAGAATTAGGTCCAAGAAATGCGTACCTGAGATTGGCTGGTAGTGGCTCTAACTCCAGCTTGAGTGGTTCTTCAACAGATGGCTTGGCTGGTGGAGTCTCTCTCTTTTCTAAGTGTAAGGACTCAAACTCGAGAGACCTCGGCCAAACACCTTTTCCTTCAAGCGCTAACACCCATTCTGCCAATTCTTCCCCATTTACCTCACCCAAATTCATCAAACATGCAGTAAGGGGGTCCTCAATAGTTAAGGATTCATCATCTTCCTCCAGTATCACATCCACAACATCAATAAGAGAACAGTTGGCAAATTCACTCGGTCGCCTCATCGATTTCTGCACATTGAATGTGATTTCCTCGTCATTCAATCTCATCTTGAGCTCCCTGGTTTCACAATAGATAAGGGATCTCCCTGTGGCCAAGAATGGCCTTCCCAAAATAATTATGGGAATCTCTTCATCCACTCTACAATCCAGTATCACAAAATCCTCAGGGAACACTAACTTCCCTATATGTACCTATACATCATCCAGAATGCCTGACAATCTTTTTACCGTTATGTATGCCAGCTGCAACAACATAGAGGTTGGTCTAGCTCTACCAATACCCAACGTCTTGTAGATGGCCAGGGGCATAAGATTAATGTTGGCCCCTAAATCACAAAGTGCCTCTGCAAAGGCAAAATTTCCAATTGTGCAGGGAATGGTAAAACTCCATGGATTAGACAACTTTTTCGCAATTGGTCGGGTCACAACAGCACTGCAAGTCTGAGTAAGCGTCACTGTGGCCAAGTCTTTGAAGTCAAATTTTTGTTACATTAAGTCCTTCATCATTTTGGCATATCTAGACATCTCCTTCAGAGCATCAATCAAAAAAATGTTTACTTGTATTTGTTTTAACATGTCCAAGAACTTTTTATACTGCTCATCCTTCTAATACTTAGCCAGCCTCTGTGGGAATAGTGCTGGAGGTCTCTTCTTCACAGTGAGTTGGGATTTTTCTTTGTCAGCCACAACCTCAATTACCGGTTCCTGAGCTGTCTCAGCTTCTTTCTCTTCCTCGATCTATGTGTTGGGTTCTCCTTCAATAGGCTGCACTGTCACCTCAGTCAATTTTGTTGAATCATCAATTTCAATAGGCATTGGTACCAGTGTCTCAGCCTTTCTGCTAGTTCGAGCTCTTTCCTGCTCCAAGTCTAAGTCCTTGCCATTGCGTAGACTCACTGCCATCAGCTGCTTCGGACCCTGATCTTTAGGATTTACCTGCGTGTCTGCAGGCAATGTCCCATGAGGACGATTATTCAAAGACATTGAGATCTGGCCCATTTGCACTTCAATATTTTTAATACCAGACTCGTGTGCATCTACTCTCTCACTTATTTTTTTAGTTGACCCAATAACTTGTTGCATCATTGCTTCAAGTCTGGAGAAACCATCTTTCTATCTCCCACCATGTTGTTGCTGAGGGGGGTGGTAGGCCTGTTGCTGATTCTGATTCTGATTATTGTAACCCTGTGGCCTTTGATAAGGTGCCATATTACCGTAAGGTCGCATGACCCATGTTAACTATTGTGCTGCTGGTGAGGTGGCCTGTACGGCTGATTTTGCTGGCCCCAATTCTGTGCACCCTATCGCTGGCCCCCATAATTCGACACATAGTTCATATTTTCAGGGTAGTGAGGGTGATCACATTCAACATTCCACTGATTACCAAGTGGTTGACTAATGCAAGATGTGCATAAGCCCCCATTAGTAGTATCCACAATATGTACCTGCTGCTTCTGCCCTGACTCCTCCACCTTTTTAGTAAGTATGCTCATCTGTGTCATCAAAGTGTCCATGTTTTCAGCAAGAGTGTTGGATGTATCTAATGGCATTGAGTGAACCACTGGGGTGATGGGTGCATTTATGGTTGTACACCCCAAATTCTGTGCCATTTTATCAAGTAAGATTTGGCTTTCTCTCCATGTTTTGCTCAGGAATGCTCCACCAGTTGAAGCATCAACATTTGCCTTCACACTATCAGCCAGACTCATATAAAATCGCTGACCCAACATCTGCTCTGGAATACCGTGGTGCGGACAGATAACCAACAACCCTTTAAATCGTTCCCATGTTTCTTGCAATGTCTCTGTAGGCTTCTGCCGGAAGCTCAAGATTTCATCAATTTGTTGAGCTGTTTTGTTCGGTGGATGGAATTTGTTCACAAACTGCTTAACCAACTCCTCCCATGTAGTAATGGAATTGATAGGGAGCGAGTTTAGCCAAGCCTGGGCTACTCCTGTCATTGAGAATGGAAACAATAACAGTTTTATTGCTTCCGGAGTGACGTTTGGCTGCCTTTGAGTTTTACAAATCGACAAGAAATTTTTGAAATGCTGTTGGTGTTGGCCCAAGTCACTGAATGAGTTTTGAAGATTGACAAAATGTGACAAGTTTAACCAGGTCCATCATAGGATACACATCTGAATGAAGCAGTTGGTACAAGAATCGTACAAGTCTAGGAGATATCAGTGATTGCTGAGTATCAAAGAACTAAGAGAATGTCTCCTAATACGAAAAGGTTGCAAACTGATAAAGATGACAGAAGTTGATTTCAGCTAGGACATAAATAGAGGAAGGAAGTTGAGTTACAATCAAACTCGTTTACCAAGGAAGAGTTGGATCAGAATTGAATCATGGACTCAACAAACGGACTCTATAAATAATCAATGTATTACTGCTGAAAGAAGTGACGCACAAGTACTAAAGTGAATCAAGATCTGAAGCAAAAGTTCCAGAGATATTTTGCAAGCAGAATTGTCGTGCGATACAAAGGCTATAGTTCAACTAGAAGAAATAGTTCCATTGTTTGTGTATTGAGTCTAGTTGATTGTAGTAGGAGTTTCAATATTGTATCTTATCAGCTTTCTTAGAAGCAAATTGTAATAGGTACACATTGTTCAAGTTAGAGTTAGCTTGAAATCTGTAGAAATTAGCTAGAGGCTAGTTGATACAAAGAGGATTAGAGTTAGTCCTAGGATTACAAAAG
>ML244533.1:40992-52313 GCA_005239495.1 Nicotiana undulata
TTATTATTCAACAAACAGTAGTAAGTAGTATACTAAGAAGAACCAGATTCTTCTTATTAAACAGCACTCGAAAATTGGGTACTGCACAATTAACTTATAATATTGTGTAGTATTGAAGTCTAAAACATCAATTGGTATCAGAGCAGGTTATCCTTGAAGAGGCTAACACCTAGGAAAAGATCAAGATGAGTGCACCACCTGGGAACTGGGAAGGTCAATCAACTGCAAGGCCACCACTCTTCAACGGCCAGTACTATTCTTGGTGGAAGAATAGAATGAAGGATCACCTTATTGGAGAGGACTATGAACTCTGGGACATAGTCACTGATGGACCACTTGCAACAATGAAGAATACTGCTGAAGGAGTAGATGTGCCTAAGACTAGGGCTGACTGCACAGCTGAGGATCTGAAGAAATGGGAGAAGAATGCCAAGGCCAAGAAGTGGCTAGTGTGTGGACTAGGCCCAGATGAATACAACAGAATCCAAAGCTGCACCACTGCCAAAGAAATCTGGGATACTCTACAAGTGGCTCATGAAGGAAAATCTCAAGTGAAGAGGTCTACATGTACATTGCTATACTCTCACTATGAAAACTTCACTATGAAAGAAGGAGAAACAATTCAGGAGATGTACACAAGGTTCACAACCTTGATTAATGAACTCAAGTCTCTTGGAAGAGTTATCCTTGAAGAAGACAAGGTTGAGAATATTTTGACAAGGTTTCTGCCTATCTCCTGGGAAAGCAAGATAACTGCCATCCAGCAATCCAAAAATATGGGAACCCTTAGACTAGATGAGTTGATTGGCGACCTTACTGGTTATGAACTTAGAAGGCAGACCATGAAAATGGATGCCCCAAAGAAGGAAAGACGTCTAGCACTAAGGATCATAGAGGGAGCATATCTGGAGGATGATGAGATGGCCATGATCACCAAAGAATTTAGAAACTTTCTCATGAGGAAGAAATGCATCTCTAGAGGAGGAAACTTTAACAAGGCAAAGGCTCCTGAAAGGCCAGCTAATGAGGGATGCTACAAGTGTGGAAAAACTGATCATCTCATCAAGAACTACCCCCAGTGGGAAGTAGAATGGAGGAAGGAGAGATATGAAAGAAAGAACAGGACGAAGAAACTGGTCCAACCCAAGAAAACTACTACAAAGGCTATGGTTGCTGCTTGGGGGGAAAGTTCAGATGAAGAATTAGAAGATGGTGAGATAGAAGATCAGGCTCTTATGGAAATTGGAGAATCTGATGAGGAGACTTATGAAGAACCACAGGTAAGTATCTCACATCTTAAAACAAAAATAAAGTTTCTATCTAAGGAGAAACTCTCTGAGTTGCTACTTGACTTCATTGATGATTCTGAGGAGACAACTAAAGAGAAAGATCAACTATCTAAAGAGTGTGCAATGCTGAGAGCAAAATGCATGGACCTGGAAATAAGGGCCAGGGAATCTGAAAAGAAAAACACTGTCTTGATGAACCGGGTTCAACCACTCAAAACTGAGATTCTAGAACTAAAATCTGAAAATTTAAAGTTAAGACTAGGATCCAGTAAAAAGGTAGTTGATCACTCTCATGCTAAGTTAGAAGAAGACGTAGGAAAACCAAAGGATAAAATGTATGCCAAGGATGAACAGATAAAATCTCTTAAAGAATAACTTGGCAAAGTCAAGCATGAATTTGATAGAACACGTAAGTGGAATAAGCCTTCTGATGCTTTAATATGGCTCCAAGAGAATCATAGTAGCAACCGGAGAGGGCTTGGTTTTGGGAGTCAATTGCCTAAGTGGGATCCCAAAAGCAAGTATCTCACTCTCCCTGAAAATAAAATTTGCACCCATTGTGGGAAGACTGGCCACTATAAATATGAGTGTTCTGCAAAAGAAAAGGCCAGTCAGAAAAATGAGAGATTCATTAAAAAGAAAAACTGGCTACCAAACTGGGCCAGAAAAAAATTGATTCATCCATTCTCTCATGGAAAAGGACCCAAACTAGTTTGGGTTTTTAAAACTAACCCCTGATTTTCTTTTGAAGGTACAAGTGAAGGAAAGCATCCAATTTTGGTTTTTGGATAGTGGCTGCTCTAAGCATATGACAGGGAGCAAGGAACGGTTCCTTTCACTTGAAAAACTCAAAGGAGGAAATGTCTCCTTTGCAAACGGAAAGAAAGGTGAAATAATAGGGATCAACAAGGTAGGTAAAGATGACACACGTTCAATTGAACATGTTTATCTAATAGATGGATTGAAATATAGCCTAATCAGTGTGTCACAACTATGTGACAGAGGTAACCTTGTCGCTTTTACTTCCATAAAATGTTTTGTGATCAACCTGCTTACTGACAAGATTGTTTTGCAGGGAAAAATAATGAACAATATCTATGTCATTGACTTATCCATACTGTTTGAAAATGAACTCACTTGCCTTAGTGTGTTGGACAGTGATCCCCTGCTGTGGCACAAAAGACTTGGTCATGCAAGTCTGACTCAACTTAACAAGCTGGTCTCTAAAGACTTAGTGTTAGGGATTCCTAACATTAAGTTCAAAGAAGACAAGGTTTGTGAGGCATGTGCAAGGGGGAAGCAGGTAAGGTCTTCTTTCAAAAGTAAGAAAATGGTCAGTACCACCAGGACGTTGGAACTGGTTCATATGGATCTGTGTGGTCCTATGAGAACTCTAAGTAGAGGTGGGAATAGATATGTGATGGTTCTAGTAGATGATTTCTCAAGGTTCACTTGGACCTTATTCTTTGCATCTAAGGATAAAGCATTTGAAATGTTCACCTCATTTTTCAAGAAGATTCAGAATCAATTAGGACATCAACTAGCATTCATTAGATCTGACCATGGTACTAAGTTTGAGAATGCTAAGTTTGCCGAGTTCTGTGATGAACATGATGTAAATCACATTTTTTCTGCTCCTAGAACCCCATAGCAAAATAGGGTTGTTGAAAGGAAAAACGGAACTCTTGAAGACATGGCAAGAACCATGCTTCTATAGAGCAAACTACCTCACAGCTTCTGGGCAGAAGCAATTAACACTCCCAACATATCCCATCTTTGGGCTTTTGGATGCAAGTGTTATGTGCATAATAATGGAAAAGATTCTTTAGGAAAATTTGATCCCATAAGTGATGAGGGAGTGTTCTTGGGATATTCTACACATAGCAAAGCTTATAAAATATACAATAAAGAACTATGTGTTTCGAAGAAAGTGTACATGTTGTCTTTGATGAAACTAAAACCTTATCTGAGAGACAAGAACCAGAAGATGAGGAGCTTGGACTGGTGAGGAGCAATGACTACATTGAAGCACCTATGGTAGATGGACCAGGTTCAACAACCCCACGGAACTCGACATGGGGAATACCTCATGAAAATACTGGCCCTGATCCTGTTCCACAATAACAAGACAACATGGAACAATCTAGAAGTGAACAACTGGTTCTCAAACCACACAGATATCATAGTTCTCACCCTCTTGAGAACATCATAACAGACTTGAGATCTGGAATCAAAACTAGATCCTCCGTGAAAAATTTGTGTGCGTTTGATGCATTTCTATCCTTGATTGAACCAAAGAACATTGCTGAAGCCCTGAAAGATGCTGACTGGGTAACTGCTATGCAAGAGGAGCTGAATCAATTTGAGAGAAGTCAAGTATGGCACTTGGTACCCAGGCCACTGGACAGATCAATAATTGGCACCAAGTGGGTCTTCAGGAACAAACTCGATGAGGATGGAACTGTTACAAGAAACAAGGCAAGACTGGTTGTTCAAGCATACAACCAAGAAGAGGGAATTGATTATGAAGAGACCTTTACTCCTGTGGCAAGATTGGAGGCAATAAGACTTCTTATAGCATTTGCTGCACACATAGAATTCACTCTGCATCAGATGGATGTCAAGAGTGGCTTTCTCAATGGCTATTTGAAGAAAGAGGTATTTGTAAAGAAGCCTCCTGGTTTTGAAAGCAAAGAATCACCTGATCATGTATATAAACTTGACAAGGCTCTCTATGGTCTCAAGCAAGCACCTAGAGCTTGGTACGAGAGATTGTCAAAATTCCTGCTGGAACATGGGTACAAACGAGGCACAATAGACAGTACTTTGTTCCTAAAGGAAAAGGGAAAAGATCTTCTGATTGTACAAATATATGTTGATGATATCATATTTGGGGCAACAACTGAGAAGCTCAGCAAGGAATTTGCTACATTAATGGGGAGTGAGTTTGAAATGAGTATGATGGGTGAGCTAACCTTTTTCTTAGGTCTGCAAATCAAAAAAACTCCACATGGAACAATGATTCATGAACAGAAGTATGTGAAAGAACTCCTCAAGAAGTTCAAAATGGAAGATTCAAAGGAGATAGATACCCCAATAGCCACAACTACAAAATTGGATGTGGATGAGCCTGGTTCATTCGTTGACCAGAAGACGTACAGAGGGATGATTGGGTCTCTACTATATCTTATCCTAAAGGTAGTAAATTTGACCTTGTAGGATATGCTGATGCTGATTATGCAGGTTTCCTGGTTGACAGGAAAAGTACTTCAGGCATGGCTCACTTTTTGGGCTCCTGCCTTGTCTCTTGGGCTACCAAGATACGAAATTCAATAGCCTTGTCTACTGCTGAGGCTGAATATGTGGTTGCAGCCTCTTGCTGTGCCCAGTTGCTATGGATCAAGCAACAACTCCTGGACTTTGGTATATATGTGGGATGCATTCCTATTTACTAAGATACCACTAGTGAAATTAGTATGACTAAGAACCCGGTTCATCACAAAAGAACTAAGCACATAGATGTTAGGCACCATTTCCTGAGGGATAACTATGAAAAGGGGATGATCTCAATCGAATTCTGTGCTACTGATCGTCAATTTGCTGATATATTTACCAAAGCATTGAGTAGGGAGAATTATGAGAGAAACAAACTTGAATTAGGGATGATTAAGATCACCTAATTGAAAAACAAAATGAAAAAAAAAATGAAAAAAATTGAAGAGAAAAAAGGGGAAGTTTTTTGGCTAGAAATTTTAATTAGGTACTTAATCAGATTAATCATTGCCCAGTACTATGTCTTTATTGTCATACTCTTCTGCCATGTATTAATATGATTCCCTAGTTGCTAATGATATTTCTCTATTTTTTGTGAATTGAGGCCAAATAAAGATTTTTACAGGATGAACCTGGTTCATCCATGTTGGTTTACATGACTGACAAGGTACGTTCTCCATACATGTATTAATTCAAGTACAGTCATACATGAGCAAGACTCTATCCATTTATGGTTCAGTTCAAATTCTCGTACTTACCCAAATAATGAACAAGTTTCAAGAAGCTCCGTCACATTAAATTAGCCTAGTTTTAGGGGGAAAGAAACGGTCTAATCAATGTCCAATCACTGACAGTCCTTAATCGATTAGTATCCTACTTGTGTTAATACACTTCCGTTATAATCACCCCAGCCACAAGATATAAATAGTCCATCATTACCCATTGTGAATAAAGCAATAGACGAACCCTGTTCAAGTCACTCAACACTCAAATCTCTACTGCCTTTTGCCCTCTCTTCTTTTTCTCTCTAAAATTTAAAACCATGTCGTCTGCTTCATTTGATTCTCAAAATCGTGACTATGATGAAGGAGTATATGAGTATGATTCTCCACCGGTCTACATTTCTGAATCCTCTGAGACACCTGAAACCCCTGAACACCATGATGCCCCCGAACCCATACCAAACCCTACCCCAGCCCCCAAACCCCGTCGTGTCAAGGTTCTTGCACGCAAATTTGTGGCTTCAGGTTCACGAGCAAAGTTCTTGGAAGATTTATTACAGGCTGAAGAAGAACCCAAAGCAGATTCGTCCAGTGAATCGTTCAAATCAACACATGAAGACGATGCACCTGGTTCGTCCAGTGCTAAGAAAGGTAATACTGAAGTTACCTCTGTGTTAAATTCTGAAAATAGATTTGTGCTGGTGGGGTCTGTGGTGGATGTGGAAGTGCCAAGTAGGCAAAAGAAAACTGGGAAAATTCTTGAGAACGAGGGAGATGCAGGTGTGAGGGGATCTGGGAAGGATGTTACCACACTTGAAATTTGTGGCCCCATTCTTGAAAATCTTGAAGATGATGTCGTAGTGACAGGGGGAACTCATGATGTAGAGGAGGCTGCTGCTAGGTTGGAAAAATTGATGACTGAGATAGATGAACATGTTTCTTCTAGGGAATAAACTTTGGCTGAGAGACTGAAGAAACTGGGGGACTCATACAACCCCAAGAAGAGAAGGACTCCAAAGTCCATCAAGTCTAAAGCCTCAGTCTCCTCAAAGAAAAGGAAAACTGATGAGTCTCTTGGTGTACCTGTTCCAAGGGTACGAGCTACGAGAAATACTGTTCGAGAAGAAGCTGGAAAAAGCTCTGTAAGAGAGCAAAAGAAAGAAGGCAGAGAAATGGAAAGCGAAAGTGGGGGAGCCTGTTGAGGCTATTGCTGATGATGAGGTGTTGGACCTGGTCCAACAAGAAGAGGAGGTTGCTCCAGTGGTGATCAAGACACCCAAGCCCAAAAAGGCTAAGACTTCCACAAAGAAGTCAGCACCTGTGTGTGCTACCACTGTGAGTACATCTACGAGGACAAGGTCTAAAGAAAAGTCAAAGAAGAAAGTTCAGATTGTTGAGAGGGATGATGATCCTGAATGGAGTGGAGATGAAGAGAAGGAGGTTGGAGAAGTGTCGACTGACAGAGTTGCCATGTTTGGCAAGAGACATATCTTGAAGGGAAAGTTACTGAAGGGGTTGGAGGATCCGGGTATGAGATACTTAGTGGATTTTCTGGCAGCGCAAGGCTGGAAGGACATGGTTCTTCGCATGGAAGGCAGGCTGGTCAGAAATGAGGTTGTGGAGTTCATGGGGAATGCAACTGTGATTGGAGGAAGGGTTACCTCATTGGTNNACACTCAACATCACCAGATTCTTTTGTGACAATGAAGAGGATCCTGAACCCAGGGTTGTGTACAAAAGCGAGATGAATCCTGAACACAAGAAGTTCTTTGAGTTTGTAATCAAATTTCTGCTGCCCAGACAAGAACGCAGGCACATTGCCAACTACATGGAACTAAAACTCATGGAGTTCATGTACAGAGGCAAGCAGATCAATTGGCCATCTTTAATCATCCAACTTTTGGACAGAGTGGTGAATGGCACCAAGGCCCATGCAATTCCTTATGGCTTTATCCTTACTACAGTTCTGGCTCTTTTTGCAGTCCCCACAAAGAAGGCTGAAATGGCTACTACAAAGGATTTCTTTGGGAAGGACACTTTGTTGTCATGTGATTACACTGTCAGTGCCCCGACAGATGAACCTGATTCATCTCGGAAGCAATCAGTCAACAACAAGGTTCGTAATCTGGTGCAGGAAAGCGAGCAAAAGGATATGGAGATCCCAGACTTAGGAATTTGCAGAACTACCCTCTCCTATCCTAACAAGTGCCCTGTTCGGGATAGTGTCAAGTGTCTTTTGTTTCAGTTTTTAATTATGTCTTACTCATGTTTTGGCTGTTTTTTTATTTTAATCTATTTTGGTGTTGATCATCACTGTTAATCATTGAACGCTTGTTGTTTTAAAAATGTCTCAATTTCTAATTTAGCTTACATTATTGGTTTTTGATGTTGATTAATCATGTTTGCACCTGCAGTTGCCTATATTGGCCATGGGTAAGAATTAATAACTGGTAAGTAATATTTTGCAACTCTTTGACGATGCCAAAAGGGGGAAGATGTGCTGTGTTTTGTTCAAAAAATTTAAAAGTGATATTTATAACCTAATGAACCTAGTTCTTGATGATTAATGCTCAAAAATATACAAAGTGTTGAATGTGTATACAGGATAAAAGCACAGAGTTTGTCATCATCAAAAAGGGGGAATTTGTTGGCCCATGTCACTGAATGGGTTTTGAAGATTGACAAAAGGTGACAAGTTGAACCAGGTACATCATAACATACACATCTGAATGAAGCAGTTGGTACAAGAATCGTACAAGTCTAGGAGATATCAGTGATTGTTGAGTATCAAAGAACTAAGAGAATGTCTCCTAATACGAAAAGGTTGCAAACTGATAAAGATGACAGAAGTTGATTTCAGCTAGGACAGAAATAGAGGAAGGAAGTTGAGTTACAATCAAACTCGTTTACCAAGGAAGAGTTGGATCAGAATTGAATTATGGACTCAACAAACGGACTCTATAAATACTCAATGTATTACTGCTGAAACAAGTGACGCACAAGTACTAAAGTGAATTAAGATTTGAAGCAAAAGTTCCAGAGATATTTTGCAAGCAGAATTGTCATGCGATACAAAGGCTACAGTTCAACTAGAAGAAACAGTTCCATTGTTTGTGTATTGAGTCTAGTTGATTGTAGTAGGAGTTTCAATATTGTATCTTATCAGCTATCTTAGAAGCAAATTGTAATAGGTACACATTGTTCAAGTTAGAGTTAGCTTGAAATCTGTAGAAATTAGCTAGAGGCTAGTTGATACAAAGAGGATTAAAGTTAGTCCTAGGATTTTACAGAAGAGTTTATTTTGTAAGTCCGTTTTGGCTCAGAGTTTTAGTGAAGAGTTTGAGCAAATCCTACTGAGGAGTAGGTCGTGGTTTTCCCCCCTTTTAATCCAGGTGTTTTCCACGTAAAAATCCATGTGTCTTTACTATTACTGCTTTATTATTCCGCAAACAGTAGTAAGTAGTATACTAAGAAGAACCAGGTTCTTCTTATTAGACAGCACTCAAAAATTGGGTACTGCACAATTAACTTATAATATTGTGTAGTATTGAAGTCTAAAACATCAGTTGGGGATCCTCAACGTATGACCCCGAAAATAGTCCCTTATTCTGCAATAAGTGCAACATATTATTTTTAATCTGAAAGGACTCAACCCGTATCTGAGGGACTACTATCGCAGTGGCCAAATTCTCCACCGTAGGTTGTGATCAGTCATATAAAGGAGCCTATGATACAATAGAAGCCACAACCTGTGCAGCTGGGTCTACCACATTGTCCGCATTGTTATTTTCCCTGTCGTTTGGATCTGCCATGTCGGTTTCAATTTGTTCAATTGATGGTTGTTGCTTGCCTTTTCGGTTGGCCCGATTCAAGGCCTTGAAAACTTTCTCGGGGTTTGGTAAGGCTTCAAATACTTTACCAGTTCTCGATGAGTTTCTAGGCATGCGCATGTACAACCAAGTTAGAAAACGTTAAAATTCCAATGTATAGATTGAAAATGAAGCAAATTGACTACACTTATGAATTTTGTATTTCTTCCAACTCTAATTGACAACACCGTTAAATCCCCGGCAACGACGCCAAAATTTGATCATGCCCAACTATGTCTTATAAAAAGACTAAGCAGACATTGCAAATATAATCTGAGTATTTTGCCTAGAGTTGAATCCCACAGGGAATTAACCTATGAATTATCGTTGTTAGACTCACTCGATTCTTCGTAATCAACTTCCCAAAAGTTATGAATAACAATTGTTGGTATTTGTACTATCTAAAACTGAATGAAATTAAGTAAACTAAAAGATAACTAATGTTGAGTTGTAAACAAATGCGAGAAGGATCTAAGGTTATGGTTTCCCTCGTTGATGGAATCCCATCTTGTATATTTCATATAGTTTGGACTAATTATCTCTATCAATCATGAGCACTCTTGTTACCGTAAATCACTCCCGAATAATTACGACAATTTACTAGATGCACTCTCCCGAGCTACGCTAGCTTGCTTTTATTATAGCTCACTTTAGATTGCACCCAAGGTATCGTTATCCCTAATCCAACATTTAAACCCTCGGTTATGGATCCCTCCTATACTTTGGGAGTGGTGTTGTTCAACAACTACCTAAATATGCACTCTCTCCCGAGCAAATACACACTAAATAGGCACAGCTAATTGGGGGCCCTTCAATCAACTACAAGAAGCACTTAGTTGAACAAATAGAGATTGAAACCAAGAAAACTATATTAATATAACAAGATGTTCATCCTCGATGGGTTCCACCAAAACCTTAGACTAAATAATTTAGCTACTCATAATTGTACTGAAAATAACAATAGAAGAATTCATCAACAATGATAAAAATACAAGGAAGAGAGATGAGATTTGATGCCCAATTGCCCTCCTTGCCTCTTGCCTTTGCTTTTCTTGAACAAGATCTAAACCTTGATAATCTCCTCTTTTGGGCGAGTTGAACCTTATATAGGTTAAGTGGATTTGTCCCAACCTTCTAATTTTACCCCTGACTAAAGCGTGTTCTAACTGAACTAGCGCGCCTGCGCTAGTCATCGCGCTACTGGGCATGCTAATGGCTAAACATTTTGCCTGGGGATCACTGGACTAGCGCGGTCGCGCTAGTGAGCGTGCTAAGACCACACTAATGGGGTTTCATTCTGTCCCTGGCATCTGGACTAGCGCGACCGCACTAAGGCTGCACTAGTGGACTTGTAATCTGTCCCAGCAATTTTCTTCCTTCTTTTCACACGCTAAAGACTCCGAGGGGCCTTTCTCCTTCAATTTGGTTCCAAAAACCATCCTAGGCCCTCATAAGCGCACTTTGCTCCTGCGAAGCATAAAATCAACAATTAGAGCCATTTCAACATCATTTAACATTCCTAAGACAGTGACTCATCATTAAGTTGGAGTATAAATATACACTAACTACGTGAATTTAGCCTATAATCAATTACTATATATATACTGTATCACGATTCTTTAAATATTAGTCATATAACACAAATTTAAAATATTGAATCTTCTGGTAGTCTAAACTTTTTGGGAATAAAAGGGTTTTGTTATATAGCTCTGTTGGCCCATATCACTGAATGGGTTTTGAAGATTGACAAAAGGCGTCCAGTTGAACCAGGTCCATCATAGCATACAATTCTGAATGAAGCAGTTGGATCACAAATCGTACAAGTCTAGGAGATATCAGTGATTGCTAAGTATCAAAGAACTAAGAGAATGTATCCTAATACGAAAAGGTTGCAAATTGATAAGAGAAGATAGAAGTTGCTTTCAGCTAGGACAGAAATAGAGGAAGGAAGTTGAGTCACAATCAAACTCGTTTACCAAGGAAGAGTTGGATTAGAATTGAATCAGGGACTCAACAAACGAACTCTATAAATAATCAATGTATTACTGCTGAAAGAAGTGACGCACAAGTGAAAAAGTGAATCATGTTCTGAAGCAAAAGTTCCAGAGGTTTTGCAAGCAAAATTGTTGTGCGATACAAAGGCTACAGTTCAACTAGAAGAAACAGTT
>ML244533.1:52778-87304 GCA_005239495.1 Nicotiana undulata
TAGAGGCTAGTTGATACAAAGAGGATTAGAGTTAGTCCTAGGATTACAAAAGAGTTTATTTTGTAAGTCCGTTTTGGCTCAGAGTTTAGTGAAGAGTTTTGAGCAAATCCTACCGAGGAGTAGGTCGTGTGTTTTTCACCTTTTGAGCCACGTGTTTTCCACGTAAAAATCTCGGTGTCTTTATAGTAAGTAGTAGACTAAGAAGAACCTGGTTCTTCTTATTAGACAGCACTCAAAAATTGGGTACTGCACAATTAACTTATAATATTGTGTAGTATTGAAGTCTAAAACATCATATAGTATCAGAGCAAGTTATCCTTGAAGAGGCTAACACCTAGGAAAAGGTCAAGATGTGTGCACCACCTGGGAACTGGGAAGGATTATCAACTGCAAGGCCACCACTCTTCAACGACCAATACTATTCTTGGTGGAAGAATATAATGAAGGATCACCTTATTGGAGAGAACTATGAACTCTGGGACATAGTCACTGATGGACCACTTGCAACAATGAAGAAAACTGCTGAAGGAGTAGATGTGCCTAAAACTAGGGCTGACTGCACAACTGAGGATCCGAAGAAATGGGAGAAGAATGCCAAGGCCAAGAAGTGGTTAGTGTGTAGACTAGGCCCAGATAAATACAACAGAATCCAAAGCTGCACCACTGCCAAGGAAATCTGGGATACTCTACAAGTGGCACATGAAGGAACAACTCAAGTGAAGAGGTCTAGAGGTACATTGCTATACTCTCAGTATGAAAACTTCACTATGAAGGAAGGTGAAACAATTCAGGAGATGTACACAAGGTTCACAACCTTGACTAATGAACTCAAGTCTCTTGGAAGAGTCATCCTTGAAGAAGACAAGGTTGAGAAGATTTTGACAAGGGTTCTGCCTATCTCCTGGGAAAGCAAGATAACTGCCATTCAGGAATCCAAAAATATGGCAACCCTTAGACTAGATGAGTTGATTGGAAACCTTACTGCTTATGAACTCAGAAGGCAGACCATGAAAATGGGTGCCCCAAAGAAAGAAAGAAGTCTAGCATTAAGGATCACAGAGGGAGCAGATTTGTAGGATGATGAGATGGCCATGATCACCAAAGAATTCAGAAACTCTCTCATGAGGAAGAAAGGAATCTCTAGAGGGGGAAACTTCAACAAGGCAAAGGCTCCTAAAAGGTCAGCTAATGAGGAATGCTACAAGTGTGGAAAAACTGATCATCTCATCAATAACTGCCCCCAGTGGGAAGTTGAATAGAGGAAGGAGAGATATGAAAGAAAGAACTGGAAGAAGGAACTGGTCCAACCCAAGAAAACTACTACAAAGGCTATGGTTGCTGCTTGGGGGGAAAGTTCAGATGAAGAATCAGAAGATGGTGAGACAGAAGATCAAGCTCTCATGGCAATTGGAGAATCTGATGAGGAGACTTATGAAGAACCACAGGTAAGTATCTCACATCTTAAAACAAAAATAAAGTTTCTATCTAAGGAGAAACTCTCTGAGTTGCTACTTGACTTCATTGATGATTCTGAGGAGAAATCTAAAGAGAAAGATCAACTATCTAAAGAGTGTGCAATGTTGAGAGAAAAATGCATGGACTTGGAAATAAGGGTCAGTGAATCTGAAAAGAAAAACACTGTCTTGATGAACCAGGTTCAACCACTCGAAACTGAGATTCTAGAACTAAAATATGAAAATTTAAAGTTGATACTAGGATCCAGTAAAAAGGAAGTTGATCACTCTCATGAGAAGTTAGAAGAAGACTTAGGTAAATTGAAAGATAAAATGTATGCCAAAGATGAGCAGATAAAGTCTCTTAAAGAAGAACTTGGCAAAGTCAAGCATGAATTTGATAGAACATGTAAGTGGAATAAATCTTCTGATGCTTTAATATGGCTCCAAGAGAATCATAGTAGCAACCGGAGAGGGATTGATTTTGGGAGTCAATTACCTAAATGGGATCCCAAAAACAAGTATCTCACTCTCCTTGAGAACAAAATATGCACCCATAGTGGGAAGACTGGCCACTCTAAATATGAGTGTTATGCAAAAGAAAAGGCCGGTCAGAAAAATGAGAGATTCATTAAAAAGAAAAACTGGCTACCAAATTGGTCCAAAAAATATCTGATTCATCCATTCTCTCATGGAAAGGGACCCAAAGTAGTTTGGGTTCTTAAAACTAACCCCTGATCTCTTTTGAAGGTACAAGTGAAGGGAGGCAGCCAATTTTAGTTTTTGGACAGTGGCTATTCTAAGCATATGACAGGGAACAAGGAACGGTTCCTTTCACTTGAAAACCTCAAAGGAGGAAATTTCTCCTTTGGAAACGAAAAAAAGGTGAAATAATAGGGGTCGGCAAGGTAGGTAAAGATTACACACGTTCAATTGAACATGTGTATCTGATAGGTGGCTTGAAATATAGCCTTATCAGTGTGTCACAACTGTGTGACAGAGGTAACCTTGTCGCTTTTACTTCCACAAAATGTTTTGTGATCAACCTGCTTACTGACAAGATTGTTTTGCAGGGAAAAAGAATGAACAATATCTATGTCATTGACTTGTCCACACTGTCTGACAATGAACTCACTTGCCTTAGTGTGTTGGACAGTGATCCCCTCCTATAGCACAAAAGACTTGGTCATGCAAGTCTAACTCAACTGAACAAGTTGGTCTCTAAGGACTTAGTGGTAGGGCTTCCTAACATTAAGTTCAAAGAAGACAAGGTTTGTGAGGCATGTGCAAGGGGGAAGCAGGTAAGGTCTTCTTTCAAAAGTAAGAAAATGGTCAGTACCACCAGGTCGTTGGAACTGGTTCATATGGATCTCTGTGGTCCCATGAGAACTCTAAGTAGAGGTGGAAAGAGATATGTTATGGTACTAGTAGATGATTTCTCAAGGTTCACTTGGACCTTGTTCTTGGCATCTAAGGATGAAGCATTTGAAATGTTCACCTCATTTGTCAAGAAGATTCAGAATCAATTAAGACATCAACTAGCATCCATTAGATCTGACCATGGTACTGAGTTTGAGAATGCTAAGTTTACTGAGTTCTGTGATGAACATGGTGTGAATCACAATTTTTCTGCTCCTAGAACCCCACAGCAAAATGGGGTTGTTGAAAGGAAAAACAGAACTCTTGAAGACATGGCAAGAACCATGCTTCTATCAAGCAAACTACCTCACAGCTTCTGGGCAGAAGCAATTAACACTTCATGTTTTATTATCAATAGATGCATGACCAGACCTCTGGTAGAGAAAACTCCTTATGAATTACTTAAAGGGAGAAAGCCCAACATATCCCATCTTAGGGCTTTTGGATGCAAGTGTTATGTGCATAATAATGGCAAAGATTCTTTAGGAAAATTTGATCCCAGAAGTGATGAGGGAGTGTTCTTGGGATATTCTACACATAGCAAAGCTTATAAAATATACAATAAAAGAACTATGTGTGTAGAAGAAAGTGTACATGTTGTCTTTGATGAAACTAACACTCTATCTGAGAGACAGGAACCAGAAGATAAGGAGCTTGAACTGGTGAGGAGAAATGACTACATTGAAGCACCTATGGGAGATGGAACAGGTGATGGACCAGGTCCAACAACCCCACGCAACTCGACATGGGGAATTCTTCATGAAAACACTGGCCTTGATCCTGTCCACTGCAACAAGACAATGTGCAATCCAGAAGTGAACAATTGGCTCTCAAACCACACAGATATCAGAGTTCTCACCTTCTTGAGAACATCATAACAGACCTGAGATCTGGAATCAAAACTAGATCCTCCTTGAAAAATCTTTGTGCGTTTGATGCATTTCTATCCATGATTGAACCAAAGAACATTGCTGAAGCCCTGAAAGATGCTGACTGGGTAACTGCTATGCAAGAGGAGCTGAATCAATTTGAAAGAAGTCAAGTATGGCACTTGGTACCCAGACCACTGGACAGATCAATAATTGGCACCAAGTGAGTCTTCAGGAATAAACTCGATGAGGATGGAACTGTTACTAGAAACAAGGCAAGACTGGTTGTTCAAGGATACAACCAAGAAGAGGGAGTTGATTATGATGAGACCTTTGCTCCTGTGGCAAGATTGGAGGCAATCAGACTTCTTATAGCATTTGCGGCACACATGGAATTCACTTTGCATCAGATGGATGTAAAAAGTGCGTTTCTCAATGGCTATTTAAAGGAAGAGGTGTTTGTAAAACAACCTCCTGATTTTAAAAGCAAAGAATCACCTGATCATGTATATAAACTTGACAAAGCTCTCTATGGTCTCAAGCAAGCACCTAGAGCTTGGTACGAGAGATTGTCAAAATTCCTGCTGGAACATGGGTACAAACGAGGCAAAATAGACAGTACTTTGTTCTTAAAGGAAAAGGGAAAAGATCTTCTGATTGTACAAATATATGTTGATGATATCATATTTGGGGCAACAACTGAGAAGCTCAGCAAGGAATTTGCTACATTAATGGGGAGTGAGTTTGAAATGAGTATGATGGGTGAGCTAACCTTTTTCTTAGGTCTGCAAATCAAACAAACTCCACATGGAACAATGATTCATCAGCAAAAGTATGTGAGAGAACTCCTCAAGAAGTTCAAAATGGAAGATTCAAAGGAGATAGATACCCCAATAGCCACAGCTACAAAATTAGATGTGGATGAACCTGGTTCATCCGTTGATCAGAAGACGTACAGAGGGATGATTGGATCTCTACTATATCTTACTGCAAGTAGACCTGATATTGTGTTCAGTGTGGGACTATGTGCTAGGTTTCAAGCCAATCCAAAGGAGTCCCATCTCACTGCAGTGAAGAGAATTTTGAGATATTTGAAGGGCACTACTGATTTGTTCCTTTCGTATCCTAAAGGTAGTAATTTTGCCTTGTAGGATATGTTGATGCTGATTATGCAGGTTTCCTGGTTGAAAGGAAAAGTACTTCAGGCATGGCTCACTTTTTGGGCTCCTGCCTTGTATCTTGGGCTACCAAGAAACAAAATTCAGTAGCCTTGTCTATTGCCGAGGCTGAATATGTGGCTGCAACCTCTTGCTGTGCTTAGTTGCCGTGGATTAAGCAACAATTCTTGGACTTTGGTATAGATGTGGGATGCATTCCTATTTACTGATAACACTAGTGCAATTAGTATGACTAAGAACCCGGTTCATCACAAGAGAACTAAGCACATAGATGTTAGGCACCATTTCCTGAGGGATAATTATGAGAAGGGGATGATCTCAATTGAATTCTGTGCCACTGATCATCAAATTGCTGATATATTTACCAAAGCATTGAGTAGGGAGCATTATGAGAGAAACATGCTTGAATTAGGGATGATTAAGATCACTTATTGAAAAAAGGAGAGGAGAAAGTTTTTATAGCTAGAAAGTTTAATTGGGTACTTAATCAGATTAATCATTGCTCAGCACTATGTCTTTGTTGTCATACTCTTCTGCCATGTATTAATATGATTCCCTAGTTGCTAATGATGTTTCTCTATTTGTGAATTGAGGCAAAATAATGTTTTTAACAGGATGAACCTGGTTCATCCATGCTGGTTTACATGACTGACAAGGTACGTTTTCATCTCCATACATATATTAATCCAAGTACAGTCATACATGAGTAGGACTCTATCCTTTTATGGTTCAGTTCAAATTCTCTTACTTACCCAAATAATGAACCAGTTTCAAGAAGTTCCGTCACATTAAATTAGCCTAGTTTTAGGGGGAAAGAAACGGTCTAATCAATGTCAAATCACTGACAGTCCTTAATCGATTAGTATCCTACTTGTGTTAATACTCGTCCGTTATGATCACCCCAGCCACAAGTTATAAATAGGCCATCATTACCCATAGTGAATAAAGCAATAGACGAACCCTGTTCAAGTCATTCAACACTCAAATCTCCACTATCTTTTGCCCTTTCTTCTTTTTCTCTCAAAAATTAAAAATGTATCGTGTGCTTCATCTGATTGTCAAAATCGTGACTACGATGAAGGAGTATATGAGTCTGATTCTCCACCGGTATACAATTCTGAATCCTTTGAGACACCTGAAACCCCTAAATACCATGATGCTCTTAAACCTACACCAAACCCTATCCCAGCCCCAAAACCCTGTCGTGTCAAGGTTCTTGCACGAAAATCTGTGGCTTCAGGGTCACGAGCAAAGTTCTTGGAAGATTTATTATAGATTGAAGAAGAACCCAAACCTGATTCATCCAGTGAATTATTTAAATCAGCACATGAGGACGATGCACCTGGTTCGTCAAGTGCTGAGAAAGGTAATACTGAAGTTACCTCTGTGTTAAATTCTGAAAATAGATTTGTGCTGGTTGGGTCTTTGGTGGATGTGGAAGTGCCAAGAAGGCCAAGAAAAACTGGGAAAATTCTTGAGAATGAGGGAGATGCAGGTGTGAGGGGATCTGGGAAGGATGGTTCCATACTTAGTATTTGTGGCCCCATTCCTGAGAATCTTGAAGATGATGTCGTAGTGATAGGGGGAACTAATGAAGTGGAGGAAGCTGCTGCTGGATTAGAACAGCTTATGAAGGAGATAGATGATCGTGTTTCTTCTGGGGAAGAAACCTTGGCTGAGAGACTTAAGAAACTGGGGGACTAATACAACCCTAAGAAGAGAAGGACTCCCAAGTTCATCAAGTCTAAGGCCTCAAAGAAAAGGAAAACTGATGAGTCTGTTGGTGTACCTGTTCCAAGGGTACGAGCTACGAGAAATACTGTTCGTGAAGAAGAGGAGAAGCTGGAAGAAGCTCTGCAAGAGAGCAAAAGAAAGAGAGCTGAGAAAAGGAAAGCGAAAGTGGGGGAGCCTGTTGAGGCTATTGTTGTTGATGAGATGTTGGACCTGGTCCAACAAGATGAAGAGGTTATTCTAGTGGTGGTCAAGACACCCAAGGCAAAATTGACTAAGACTTCCTCAAAGAAGTCAGCACCTATGTCTGCTACCACCGTGGGTACATCTACAAGGACACGGTCTAAGGTAAAGTCGAAGAAGAAAGTTCAGATTGTTGAGAAAGATAATGATCCTGATTGGAGTGGAGATGATGAGAAGGAGGTTGGAGAAGTGTCGATTGACAGAGTTGCCATGTTTGGCAAGCGACATATTTTGAAGGGAAAGTTACTGAAAGACTTGGAGGAGCCGGGTATGAGGTACTTAGTGGATTTTCTGGCAGCTCAAGGCTGGAAGTACATGGTCCTTCGCATGGAGGGCAGGCTGGTCAGAAATGAGGTAGTGGAATTCATGGGGAATGCAACTGTGATTGGAGGAAGGGTTACATCATTGGTCAGGGGAGTTGAAGTCTCCTTTGACGCTCAAGAACTGGGAGTCATT
Source organism: Nicotiana undulata (assembly GCA_005239495.1). Taxonomy (NCBI): domain Eukaryota; kingdom Viridiplantae; phylum Streptophyta; class Magnoliopsida; order Solanales; family Solanaceae; genus Nicotiana; species Nicotiana undulata. The sequence goes on from ML244533.1 coordinate 60,129, forward strand.
CTATACATTCCATCTGAGGAATATGACGATTATACAAGGCAGAGATGGCTTTGGTTGGATGGAATGGCCTCAACACTTACCATCACCAGATTCTTTTGTGACAATGAAGAAGAGCATGAGCCCAAGGCAGTGTACAAAAGCGTGAACACAAGCTGTTCTTTGAATTTGTTATTAAATTTCTGCTGCCAAGACAAGAACGCAGGCACATTGCCAACTATATGGATCTAACGCTCATGGAGTGCCTATATAGAGACAAGCAGATCAATTGGACATCTTTAATCATCCATCTTTTGGACAGGGTGGTAAATGGCACCAAGGCCCATGCGATTCCTTATGGATTTATACTTACTGCAGTTTTGGGTCATTTTGAAGTTCCCACAAAGAAGGCTGAAATGGCTACTGCTAAGGATTTCTTTGGGAAGGACACTTTTCTGTCATGTGATTACACTGTCAGTGCCCCGCCAGATGAACCTGGTTCATCTAGGAAGCAACCGGTCAACAGCAAGGTCCGTACTATGGTGCAAGAAAGCGAGCAAAAGGATATGGAGTTCCTTCGCTTGAAGACTCGCTTAGTTGAGGTGGAAGGTGAGCGTGATGCTCTCAAAGCTGAATTAGCCAAGGAGAAGGAGAAAAATGAGGGTGTCTTACACCAAATGTTGTCTCTTCTCCAAACCAAGAATCCTGCCTCTTCTGCACCACCCCAAACTTAGGAATTTCCAGAACTACCCCCTCATATCATATCAAGTGCCCAGTTCGGGACTGTGTCTAGTTGTTTGTTTCAATTTTTTATTCTGTCGTGCTCATATTTTGGTTGTTTTTGATTTAATCTGTTTTGGTGTTGATCAACCATGTTAATTAAATGAAAGCTTGGTGTTTTGACAAATGTCTCTATTTATGATTTAGCTTACATTATTGGTTTCTTGTGTTGATTAATCATGTTTGCACCTGCAGTTGCCTAAATTGGCCATGAGTAAGAATTAATTACTGGTAAGTATCATTTTGCAACTTTTCGATGATGCCAAAAGGGGGAAGATGTGATGTGATGTTCAAAATTTTTAAAGTGATATTTATAACCTAATGAACATGGTTCTTGATGATTAATGCTCACAAAAATACAAAGTTGGATGTGTATACAGGATAAATGCACAGAGTTTGTCATCATCAAAAAGGGGGAATTTGTTGGCCCATGTCACTGAATGGGTTTTGAAGATTGACAAAATGCGTCCAATTGAACTAGGTCCATCATAGCATACACTTCTGAATGAAGCAGTTGGATCACAAATCGTACAAGTCTAGGAGATATCAGTGATTGCTAAGTATCAAAGAACTAAGAGAATGTCTCCTAATACGAAAAGGTTGCAAATTGATAAGAGAAGATAGAAGTTGCTTTCAGCTAGGACAGAAATAGAGGAAGGAAGTTGAGTTACAATCAAACTCGTTTACCAAGGAAGAGTTGGATCAGAATTGAATCATGGACTCAACAAACGGACTCTATAAATAATCAATGTATTACTGCTGAAAGAGGTGACGCACAAGTGCAAAAGTGAATCAAGTTCTGAAGCAAAAGTTCCAGAGGTTTTGCAAGCATAATTGTTGTGCGATACAAAGGCTACAGTTCAACTAGAAGAAACAGTTCCATTGTTTATATATTGAGTCTAGTTGATTGTANCAGGTACAAACTGATCAAGTTAGAGTTAGCTTGAATTCTGTAGAAATTAGCTAGAGGCTAATTGATACAAAGAGGATTAGAGTTAGTCCTAGGATTACAAAAGAGTTTATTTTGTAAGTCCGTTTTGGCTCAGAGTTTAGTGAAGAGTTTTGAGCAAATCCTACTGAGGAGTAGGTCGTGGTTTTTTCACCTTTTGAGCCAGGTGTTTTCCACGTAAAAATCTCTGTGTCTTTACTATACTGCTTAATTATTCCGCAAATAGTAATAAGTAGTAGACTAAGAAGTTCTTCTTATTAGACAACACTCGAAAATTGGGTACTGCACAATTAACTTATAATATTGTGTAGTATTGAAGTCTAAAACATCCTAGACAAAAAATGAATAAGTGATGATATAAGTCTAAAAATAATAAATTGAGTCAATATTCTACGATAATTAACTTCACATTTTGAATATTATGTATAACTTAATATAGAAATGTATTATGTATAGTTCATATTGTATAGTTTTAGAATAACGTGGAGAGAACTATAATTATGTTATTTAGTTCATAACTCTTGCGATAATATGCATTAAGATGATAAATTATTATAACAAAAATAAATTGATAATCAACATAATTTCTAAAACTACATAATAATAATGTTGCACCTTTTGTGTGAAATCCTATATAAACCTTGAGAGGATACGATGAGGAATGTTTTAGCATAAAAAAAAAGATAAAATTATCACAGTGATATTGTATATATTACGTACGTGCCGTAGGCTGTTTTTTATTTTTCTGATTAGAATGGTTAAAAGTTTTTATATTCCTTATTATTTACATCTTCTAATTTTGATATTTTTTTTCGTTTTCCCTACTTCTAGTATAGTTAGTGTTACATAGTTGGAAAGAATTTTTATAAATCTTAATTGATTTTAAAGTCTAAATATTAGAGATTCCTATATTACTCTAATAAGGAAAGATTTTAAAAACCAAAATTTTAGTTGATTTGATAGTCCAAAAATTTAGGAAAATAATTAAATGACTATTTTGTCTAATATAAAAGCAAATTTTCAAGGGTAAAAAAGGCGAACGACATTTCGCTAAGGGTTTTCGTACCTTTAATATAGTATATAGATATATTAGGGGTGGGCATCGGTCGGTTCGGTTCGGTTTTGAATATTATCGGCTATTCCTATCGGTTATCGATCATTATCGGTTCAGTTATCGATTTACCCGATAAGATAAAACAATTCAAACAATTTCACAATATATAAAACTCTCGAGTTCTCAATTATCTTGATCTAGAAGTCAAGAAATAGATCAGATTTCCGTTGTCTTTGACAACTTTATGATCCATAAATATAGGATTACAAAGATGGAATGCAATATGATTGTATTGATAATAAAACATGGAATATGATTCGTATGTTTAACTAGAAGTGAAAAAATTCTGGAAAAAATGGGATAAAATAGTAAGACGACGTTACACAATCAAGTCTTTAAGCTACATGTTATGTTACGATAATCTATATGAATATTTATCAGAAATTATGAATTGATAATATCAGAAACTGGCTAACCCATGTATCAAATAAACAGAAGTATACTGTTTAGGATTCTTAATATTCCAAAAAGAGAAACACTTGATAAATTTATAAGTGTTTTATAATTTTAGATTTGTCCAAAAAGAGAGAAACACATGTCCAACCTGAAGGCGTGATGTGACTGACGAGTGACGCCGGCCTGAGTCTTGACGGGCTGACTAGTGACTGGTAAGGGCGTGAGCCGTGAGGCGGAGAACTGGTGGGGGCGTGAGCCGTGGTGAGGCGGAGAACTGCTGAGGTTGGATCGTAGGGGTGCGGCGGAAAATTGAGAAACTGAGAAAGAGAAACCGACTTACTGAGAATTGAGAAAGAATAGGGAAAATGAATTATGAAACCCTAGTATAGTATGTATATACTTAAGGGTAAATTAGTAAATTAGTTAATTCTTATTAGGTTATCGGTTTTTACCCAATAACAGAATTGCAAACTGAGCCCGAACCGATAACCCAATAATTGTTTTTACCCGTTATCGAACCGTTAACCCAATAAATAATTAACGGTTCCGGTTATCGGTTTTATCCGATATATGTCCACCCCTAAGATATATATACATTATGTATGTTATATACCAAAATTATATAAATTTTATACATTTTGTCGGCTACCAAATATAAATAATTTCTGGGGGAGCTAAAAGTAATATTAGCCGATGAATTTGACCAGAGTACACTTTGGAGATAAGATTGTTTTGAATTGTATTCATTTAGCTACAATTGTTGTAGCTGTTAATTTGAATTGATGTCCTTTTATTATTCAACAAGTATAGTGTTGTTCCAGTGCGGGTGAATTAAGCTGTATTATAAACAGAACATAGAGGAGTAGTAGTAAACATAATAATAGACTAGTTATGTCTTCCTCTGTTATTACGTAAGCGCAGGACAGGATTCTAATCCTTCAAACAAATCGTCTCCTATCAACAAGAGGTATTCCATCTAAATTTTTCTCTAGAAAAGGATAGGATGAAAATCAATTCCAAGTGTTGTGCCGCCTATTTGTTTTGGTATCATATGATTTATCTTCTTACGCACAAATTAAAATTAAAAAAGCAGCCAAAAGTGTAGAGGAAAAGGTAATTTGAATATGGTGAAGATAAATGCAATGCATGGTCAAATGGCGTTTGGCATCGCAAAAAGTAAGGTAAGCGTTCGATCAACGCACCGACCCCTGAGTTGAGAAGGTGGCTTTTTTGGATAGAGACAATGGACTGACTCTATTAAAGAAAAGTACATGTGTGGGAGAATAATAATACAGTACTGCTATTACGTTACTTTCTTCATTTTGGCACTATCTTCTTTTTCCCCCTCTTATCTTAATAACCTCTCCATTCAACACCACCTTCAAACCGTATTCCCCATTTTCTCTCTGCACTTTTATTGCTCTCCAGTTTCTTTAGACATTAATCATGTCTTTCAGATTCAGAGGGGTACGTCTCTATCTCTAAGTGACTAAGTTTATTCATGTATTTGATGAATTTGTATGTTCACAAGGCTTATAGAGTTTTTCGATTAGCTAACTATTTTTAGGTTCTTGATAATTTTGAATTAAGCACCACCATAGTAGCATTTAGTATTTCTATTATAGAAAACACGTTAGTGATCCTTATGAGATTCTGTTGAGCACAACTTCTGAATTTATAAGGTTACAGCACCCAACTAGAACTTAATTTATTCATTATAACTGGACAAGTTGAAACTAAGCTGGAATTTTCCTTGATATTCAGCCAAATGCCTCTTCTGGCATGGGTGTAGCTGATCACGGCAAAAATGCATTCTTGGAGCTGAAGAGGAAGAAGGTTCATCGATATGTGATATTCAAGATTGATGAAAAGAAAAAGGAGGTTATTGTTGAGAAAACTGGCAGCCCTGCTGAAAACTTTGATGATTTTACTGCTTCTTTGCCTGAAAATGATTGCCGATATGCGGTGTATGACTTTGATTTTGTGACTTCAGAGAATTGCCAAAAGAGCAAGATTTTCTTTGTTCATTGGTTAGTCCCCCACCTCCTTCTGCCTATTTTCTCTGTGTATGATTGAAACTGATGCTTGATCTTTTGCTGATTTCACCTGTGGACCATAGATTTGAAGGTAGAGATGTAAAAGAGATACCATATTTTTAGTCTCTCTGTCCTATTATATAGTATATGACTTTATCATTTAAGGACTCAACAATTTTTTTCTTGAATCACAATTGTCAAGCATTTCCTAAAGTTTTTTTTACTTAGCTATGTTAATCTATGTTTGAGTTGACATAGAGAATTAAATACTGGGATTCTTGTACTTCAGAGCCCCTTCATTATTTCTACTTTTACTTTTTCTCTTGTACTTCTTACAAAGAGGGGAAACAACCTTCAATTTCACTCCTCTATCCCTCCTTTTCTTGACAAAGTTTAATCAAACCTAATTCTTTTTGACCAAGTCCTGATGGAACCTAATGTTAAACTACAAATTGATTGCAACTCAATGCAGTCAAATGGCTGATTTAATGAATCTCTGCAATGTGCTGTTGCCTTCTACCTGAAATTGATATGCATGAGCTGTTTTTATTTGGATGGCATGGGCGCCATTCATTGTAATGCGGTTTAGTTAAGTTTTCTTCAGCGAGATTTCTTTTCACTGCCAAAATGTTTGTCTCAGTTTCATTGTTTGGAAATGCCAAAAGAAAATCAGTTTGGTTGCATTTGCTGAGAGATTAAGATCATGTCTTACTCTCATTTTATGTTGCATTGATTATGCTGAGATCTTACTCGCAAGGCAGTAATGAAAATATTTTGGGAGCTCTATTTATGAGAGCAAAGGAAATAAAGATGAGGCAGAGGTTTGGCAGCATAGTTTTGAGAAAGTCTAAATATGCTTCCACTGTTCTGCCTCTGCCTCTATATTTGTTTGTTTGATTTCTATGTATTCATCTAGTATAATGGAATTAATGTGCAAGTCCAGCATCTCGAAGAACTATGAGTAACAGCTTAATTTTTGCCCCTCTCACATTCTCAGTGCATTCCTTTTGTTTCCTTAGGTCTCCTGCAACATCACGAATCCGTGCAAAGATGCTTTACGCCACTTCCAAAGACGCATTTAGAAGAGAGCTGGATGGTTTTCATTATGAGATTCAGGCTACTGATCCCACAGAAGTTGATCTTGAAGTGCTGAAAGAGCGCGCTCACTGAGCCCTCTTGCAGTAAATGTTATCTTCTTCGAATAAAGGAAGAGAATTAGCAGGGCATTACCATCATATTGATTAGTGCTTGTAGCTTATTGTTGGCCCCGTTTCTTACACAGGAAAGATTCTTAAATAATAGGGCGTCGGAGAAAGCTGATTTCTGGTTTCGCATTTAGCTTCTTATTGTATATATATGGTGTTGCTATTGTTTTTCATTTTTTCTCTCCAGATGTTTGAACATTTAGGAAGAGCATAATAATATCAATGGTTCTGAAGCAAGTATAGTATTCATGGGCTGCAAGGGGCTGGATCCTCTCTAATCCTTATTCTCCACTTCTCTTCAAATAAGGATTATGGTTCAAGTCTTACATTTGAATCAAAGTTTTGGAGTCCTGTCAAGTTAATAGCACTATCAGGTTATTGGATTTCCTTGTCAGATTGTTAATTAAAGAGTAGAAATCGACAAGCATTTGAAGTAAAATTTTCTACTAGTAAAGTAAGTAATATGCCTACTGTTATGTTCACAAATTTTTGTTGATAACATGACAGCTTGTGTAGTAAAGTAGATTGCTGTATGCAAGGATGAAAAGTTAGTATTTGCAATATTATTAATTTTAGTTTCTTTTTGGTCGGCAAACTGGTTGAAAATTGCATGTTGAGGAACTCTACTATTTGGTTAAGATCTCATGTTGCAGATGCAGACTGAAAATGAAAACGCATTTTGTTAGAGGAACTGCCAAGTTTCCCTCTTAAAACTATGAACTTGCAAGTTACAACAATCTTAATGTTTACCTCAAAAATGGTGTTAACAATTATATTTGATTTGTCGTTCTAAAAATACGTAATTTATTTCAATACTAGTGAATAATCAAGAAATATTAGGCGTGAGTAAGGAAAATGTGATAACCAAACCAGTTTTGCCAAAGGAGCGGGGGCCTCGAGCTGACAGCCTCGGGGCCTCAAGGTCAGTAAGTAGTAATAAGTATGAACAATAAATGAAGAACAATAAAGTTGAAGAATATTCTTGAGCACAACAAATGAGAATAACAGAGTAGCTTGAACTTCCTTAGAGGTAATAGCTTGAACTTAAGAAACTATAGTACTAGTCCAAAGAACATAGACCTTATCCATACTTGCAGGGACATTTGTAGAACATAAAAAAGAAAAAAGCAATGAATAGAGTAACTACTTTTACACAGGAATTGTCCTGTTATTAGATGGATGATTCTCCACTTCTGCTCCTGCCTCAGTTGAGTCCTCATTTTCCCTTGACATCTCTTCTAGTGACTTCCCCTTTGATTCTGGAACGAAGAAAGTGAAAACTGTTCCCAGAAAGTTGATTACGCCAAGGACAATAAGGGAATTTCTCACCCCAATTCCAGCAGGATATCCTGCATCAGCCTTTGTCTTGTCTTGTGGCTGAGCCAAATACAGGAACCCGAAAGCACCCACCATTGCTCCTAACTTCCCAGATGCAGCTGATATTCCATGGCATGTCGAGCGCAATCTAGCTGGGAAGATCTCAGCTGGCACCACGAATGTAGTGGCGTTGGGTCCAAAGTTGGCAAAGAAGAAGGTCAGTGAATAGAGGACTACGAACCCGATATGGTTGCCAGGGTGAGTCCAGTGGTTGTAAGGAATGGCCAGAGCAAACATGAACACTGTCATCATTGCAAAACCAAGCAATTGAATGGTAAACCTGCCAATCCTGTCAATGAGGAACACTGTAAACCAGTAGCCAGGCACGGTACTGCAGAGGGCGATAAGAGTTTGCGCCCTTGCAATTTTGTAAACCTCTTCAACTGCATTCATTGTCTTGGCAGCAGGAATCCATCCAATGGCACTGAAGATATCTTTCTGGAACAGATTTTGGCTGTAGTATGCAATGTCAAGTAGAAACCATGTGCTGGTTGTGCCAAGCAAGTGAAGTCCATGTCTTCTAACAAATTGTTTTGTGAACAAACCGAATTCATTGCTGGACTTTACAGCGGTGGTAGCAGAAACTGCAGGATCATTTTGCTCCGCCCCAATGTCAACGTGCATAACCTTTTCCATATCTGCAGTTGCCTGCTGAACATTCTTGGCAACAAGAGCAGTGTAACGAGCGGTTTCAGGCATCTTCATCCTCCAATAATAAGTGAGAAGAGCAGGAACTGCCCCAACCATCAATATAATCCTCCACACATAATCAGCTTGAGGAACAGTTGAGCCAATTGCATCCACCTCATAAGTTGGTGCCTTGAAACTTGCCTGAAATGCAGCAGAAATAATGATGGCAAAGATACCACCTGCTAAAATCCCAAATCCTTGCATCGCGAAAACAGCAGCAATAAAGGCGCCCCTAGTCTTCTTGTTGGCGTATTCAGACATAATAGTTGCAGAAAGCGGGTAATCACCACCGATTCCAAAACCAAGCCAGAAGCGAAAGAAGCAAAGGGTGGTCAAGACAGTCTTAGGCTCCCTACCAAAAGAAAGGCCTGAAGCAACTGAGCATAAGCACATGAGCATAAGGGTCATGCCATAGACTTTTTTCCTGCCCATTTTGTCACCGAGCCAGCCAAAGAAGAGTTGCCCTGCAAGGGTACCACAGAAGGCCACGCCATTGACAGCAGCCGAGACATTAGGAGGTAGACTCCCAGGCTTTGGAGAGCCATCGACATGGTAGTAAATGCGGCCGAGCAACTTAGTGACCAGAGAGATGCAAAACAGATCATAGGCATCAGTGAAAAAGCCCATGCCAGCTATTATGATTGCTGTGAAGTGATACCATTGTGTTTTGGCCGTATCAAGCGCATTCAGAACCTTCATATCCCCAGCCATTTCTACTTCTTGTCTTTGTTAACTCTCCTCTTCTGCAATGATCTATCTGCATATCAAAACAACAATATTCAGCATTTCGACCCTGATGGACTTATCTCTGCCAAAAGAGCAGCATTCTCAACATTCAAAACAGCTAACAACTATTATAACCCAAACGACAAAAAACAAAATCATGCATATTTGACAAGAAATTCAGTAGGATTTGGCACAAAATTGGTAACAAACAATAGGTCCATTTTAGTGGGGTCGAACTATATGTCTTTGAATTCAAATAAAATAGGAAACATGTGTAAGTCTTAATTATAGAGGCATATCCCTTTTTCTCCTAGAAAAGCCACACCTTTATTGATATTTAAAAGCTGCATCTCCAACCCCCCTCCGACGCACCCACCCCTCCACCAAAATCACCAAATACCTCGTCAGCGCAGAGCTACATACGCTCTAGCCTCTAGGGTGGCAAGTTGAACACCTTTTCTCGAAAAAAATATAAGTACGCTGTATAGAGGCCACATATTAGTACTTTTGTACATATATATGTTAAATGTTTACAATCTTGAGCTAAATTTCTGGATTAGCCAATCCCCAGCCTCCTTACCCCCCTCCCCCCCCCCCCTCCCCCCAAGATCCAAAAATATCAGACACTAACATGATTTCAAATTAGGTATCCAAACAAATAAAACAATAATTCGTGTATCCTATAATTAGGTGATATTTTTAATAAGCAGCAAAGAAAGTAAAATAAAATCTTGCGTATTTCAAGAATCACGACACGTTAATCAACTTGGAAAAGTTGAAATAGGTCGCATTCTCTTCTTTATCTTGCATGCGAGTAAAACAAAGAAGAATCTTGATGTACACACACTCAAAAGACTCTAATGCATACAGACATGCATGTATATAATACTGCTATATATCTAATATCACACCGTGGACGCAGACATATATACACGTATTCACAATTTGAAAAAGGAAAAGAAAAAAGAAGATACATAGAAACATATACAGACCTGCTATTGCTGCAAATAGATGCGAGAAAGAGAAGAGCAGAAGAACGAGAGGAGAAAAACGGTTTAGGATGGGTGGAAGAGAGGGCTAAGGCTGATGAGTATATATACAACGAGGATTCTGCAACCACCTGGGGATCTCCTCTGGTATATTCCTTCCCCACTTTTAGGAGACTTCTTGGTTTCCCCCTAAATATAGGATCCGTTAGATAATACCACACGTTCTCCAATTGGAAAAGGTAAAAATTAGAAAAATAAAGAATTTTCCAAATCCAAATATTAAGAAGATTCGGCTTTTACAAATTCCTATATACCCCTTTTTGACATCACGTTGTTTTAAAATACAAGGTAGTAATCATAATTAATTTATAATAGGGGCGATGCGTAAGATGTGCGGGGCACAGCGACGAAGCCAGACGAAATTCTGGAAGAGCGAAGGGCGAGTAGGTTTGGAGTGGCTCACTGGACTATTTAATGTTATTTTTAAGACGAAGAAGATGCCCGAAGAATGGAGGAGGAATACGATGGTTCCGCTTTACAGGAACAAGGGGGATATCCAAAATTGCAATAATTATAAGGGTATCAAACTGTTGAGTCACACTATGAAGGTTTGGGAGAGGGTGGTGGAGGCCAGGGTGAGAAGGTGCGTGTCTATTTCCGAGAATCAGTTTGGATTCATGCCGGGGTGTTCGACTACGGAAGCGATTCATCTGGTAAGGAGATTAGTGGATCAATACAAGGAGAGGAAGAGAGACTTGCATATGGTATTTATTGACTGATAGTTTCTAAGAGTCCACCAACCAGTAGAGTTACTAGGTCCCCTACTGGGTTTCTACAGAAATATATATAAGAAAGACAAATAAGATGACAGAGGATTTTTACGTGGAAAAATCCCTGTCAAGGAGATAAAAACCACGACCTACACTTGTAGGATTTCAACTTCACTAACTTGTAATCTAAACTATTACAAGCCACTTTGTAATGCCACACTTACAAAGACTTCAACACTCTAACTTGTAATACTCATTACAAGCCACTTTGTCACTTACTAGTTACAAAGACTTTGGCCTACGACTAGCTTTAGTCGCACACAAGTACGGGTGAATGAGAGGTTAAATATTCCTAACTAGATGCTACAACAAAGCTAGTAGGATACAATAAAAGCAAAACACAAGATTACAACTCAACTAAGTACACTAGTAACACATGATGAAACTGGTCCGTCTTAGTGGAGTTGTCTTCTTGTTCTTGAAAACACTTGAGTCTTCAATGCTTGAGAGCCTTCAATGCTTGAGAGAAATATTAGTAAATTCTCAAGTGAGTATTCTTCTTCTTGCCTCAAGATATTAAAAGCCCTAACACAATCCAAGAAGGATGTCCCATATCTTGAGAGTACATGCCTCAACCAATGGGAAGTGACTGCTGCACTGTTACTGTACTGTAGCGTGCACAGTAACCAACAGTCACTTTTCTGTCACAGCTTTTTACAGCTGTCGAGTTGATCTGTACTTTTATCTGTGAGCCCGGTAGGGGATCAGGTCCTTCAGCTGGTCCCGCCAAGTACAACAGTGCATAGTCCTGAATTTCTCGCGAAAAAATATTAGGCGATCCGGGTCGGGGGGCCAGGGCACACGGCAGAGGCGTCGGCTATAGCACATGAAAATATGGGACTCGCGCGGATTTCTAGAGTTATGGCCGTAAAATGACAAAAAATATAATTTGGTCATGGCAGGGTTGTGGCAATGGTTGATTAGGTCTTATTTGATGTCCCAGAAAAATATTAGGCGATCCGGGTCTGGGAGCCTTGCCCCACGGTGGAGGCGGAGGCTATAGCACACGAAAATATGGGACTCAACAGGTGATACTGTTTATATATGAGGTCCTCAATCTGGTCCTTCATATAAAAGTTTGTTAGATCATCAAAACAGAATACAACTCATCAATTTCCCCTTTTTTGATGATGACAAACTTTTATAATTGGGAAGTAGTTGTGATAGTGTAACACATGATCTACCAGGTTCCTAACAAGTTCCCCCTATCACTGTATTCCCCCTTAGGTTGTGCTTCCCCCTGAATCAATGCTCAAACAGGTCAGAGTTTCCTAGATTATCCCAATGATTCCCCTTAATTTCCCCCTTTTGGCATCATAAAAAGGCATAACCAGGCAAAAAAAAAAATAAGGAAGTCCTTGAAAGTTAACTCATGCCCTTGTGTGCACACAACATGATAGATGACAGAATAAAATGAAGACAGGCATCAAGTAGATCATTAAAAGACTGATTTCATTAATAGCAAAATACTTAAAAACATTTCAGAAGTCATTGCTCGAAAGCAAGAGACTTTATTTGGATTTTCCAATGCAGGGGTAGCCAGATGTTATCCAACCCAAAACAAACCCAAAAAAAAACAGCATTAAAACTAACAGCCACATCATATATAGGTCAGAGGAAAAGAGAGAGCCTAAAGAGCACTAAATGAGGAAGGTTGAGAGGAGGAGGCAGTGAGAGTGCGAAGGACCAGGTCCATGCGAGCATTCGCAGAGGACTGCTCCTGAAGAAGCTTTTCCTTCAGATTTTCAACTTGTTGTTTCAACTCAGCATTCTCTTTGGTCAGGCGGACCACCGCTTCATCAGATGAACTATAAGAACCGGGTCCCTTGTCAGATTGTCCTGACGCCTCCATAATGGCGATTTGCGCCTTCAGCCTCTTGATAGTGTCCTGGGCAGCATTCAAGGCATTTATCAGTTGAGAGATCGTGGAGTTGCTGCCACCAGCCTTCTCAAGGCACTCGCACTCTTCAAGAGTGGTCTTGGTGAAACATTGTTTGCGAGTTCCTACCCGAGGGTTTTTTAGAGGGACCTTGTAGTGCTCAAGGATCCGAGTGAGTAGAAATCCATATGGGAGACCATGATTACCGTCCTTGACAGAGACGACCTTATCCATGTGGTTGATCATAAGGGCAGGTAGGTTGACAAACTTGAAATTGTCAAGGGCCTCCATAAGAATCAAATCAGCCCTAGGCGACTGATCGCCTTTCAGCTCGAGGCAGAAGGACTTTGTTCACCATATCAAAGAGCAGTTGGTAAACAGGCAGCATCACTTTCTTGTGCACCCGGTCCCCATACTGAACCGACCCAGGCTTAACTATGACCTTCTGAAAGTCATTGCTGCAGGCATGCTTGTCTGGGTCCACTAAGTCCAGACCTTCTGAAGGAACACCCAGAACTACCCCCAAGGAAGCATCATCGAACACAATGTCCACATTTCCTACCATCACACACACGTGACCATCTTCAGGAAGGAAGAGAGTAGCATAGAACTCCTTGACCGCATCTTCATATACCTTAGGCCCACTGGCATTCAACAGATGTTCCCATTTCTGGAACTCAATCATGGCCATGAGCTGACTCATGCCAGGCATGTCAAGAATTTCGGGGTCAATAGTACGCCCCCACAACACACTTTGCCCGTGGACATTTTCTTTACACAGTGCAACATTAGCAGAACCAGGTTCCCTTTCTGGTTCTTCTTCCCGCTTGTGTTTTCCAGCCACTTTTGCAGACTTTTCCTTGGAGCTGGCAGACACAGATTTCTGCTCACTGTCCTCCCTAATAGTTTTCTTTTGGGCTTTCTCAGCAGTCTTCAAAATTGGTTGCTTGACACTTTTATGAGATACTGCTCTCTTTCTTTCCACTAAGGATCTAGGTTCCTCAATAGTATCTTCCTCGACTGCTACCACAGGAATATCCTTATCAACTACAACCTGACCATCTTTGACCAAACGCCTCCTCTTTGGCTTGTTGCACTTTTTGCTCTTCTCAAGAGCAAGATCCACAACCTCTTTCTTCTGAAGTCTAGTGGAAGGACTCCTCACTGAAGGTGTTGAACCACTTACCCCATGACGAAGTTTGAATCTGGAACTGAGTACCATGTCGTCCTCATCATCATCGTTCACAGATTCATGGAGTGGGAGGATGGACTCAAGAGGAGGGGTGTAGAAGATTTTCTCAGTGGGAGGTTGAGAGGGTGACGAACCAGGTCCCTCACAAGATTTTGAGGGCGATGCCTCATGGAGAGGAGACTCGAAGAGGACCATGGTTCCTTCGTCCTTGAGAATGGATGATGATGCTCCTTGAGTCTCAGGAAGAGAAAAGGTAGTGTCAGAAGGAAGTTTTTCAGAGGAGATGGATATGATGTTTTCAGCTGCTTCTTTTTCGGGTGACTCCATGGGAGTCGAGGTATTTAGGAAAGTAGTGTTGATGTATTGATTGGGATCCTCCTTGGAAGCTTCAGAAGCATAAGGGGCTTCAGTGGTGAGAGGTTCAAACGGTGATACAGAGGAGGGAAAAGTCGAAATGGTGATTTCAGGAGTTAGGGTTTTTGGTGAAGAGGAGGATGAAGGAGAAACAGGAAGAGAAGATTCTGGGACGGAAGGTTCCGGAGAGATTCCTAGTGCAAGAGAAGGTGACACTGCTGTGGAAACAGATGTGGTCACCTTTGATGGTGAGGACCCATGATCTTCCACCAGAATGGTGTTGGGATCAGTGGTGGTGATGGAGGGGATGAGGTCGTTTGGTGAGGCCATTTTTGAACGCTGTAAGCAGAGAGTGAAAAGTGTAGCCAGGTGAGAGTGATGCTTTTGAGTTCAGAAGTGTGTGTGAATAATATGGTTAGAGGAGTGGAATTTTATATAGGAATGGAGTAATGAGAAGAAGGGGAAACGGGTCCAACTGGCGGTTTTGGGAAGTAGGAAAACGTGTAGAGGAAGTGGAAAGGTGGAAAGACGGACGCGACTGATGTGTCTCGGAAAAAGTAGAGAGAGAGAGTGAACGTGGCAGCAGTAATTAATGCAATTACTTTTTGAGAGAGGGAGAGAGAACATATAGCTACTAACCTGGTGTACAACTACTAACCGAGTCTAACTCACATCAATACCGTTGCAGGTAGTCTACGATGCCACTTCATTAAATTCTGTAATCACCATGCGTGCCTACCTGCAACGGTATTGATGTGAGTTAGACTTTATTAGGAAAACACCTTAGCATCTTAACCCGAGTAAGGCATTCATAGAAATAGGGGAACCAAGTTCCTAATTGGGTCTCAACATCCCCAGAGCTAGTCTTTTTTTCTCAAAATGTTCTCTTCCCAGTGCCTTTGTGAAGATATCTGCAATTTGATCTTCAGTGCAACAAAACCTCATGCAGATGTGTCCTTTTTCAACATTGTCTCTGAGAAAGTGATGCCTCACATCAATGTGCTTGGTTCTCTTGTGTTGGACGAGATTCTTTGCCATGTTGAGTGCACTGGTATTGTCACATAGGAGTGGAATGTTGTCAAGGAAGACACCAAAATCCTCCAATTGTTGTTTGATCCACAATAGTTGAGCACAGCAGGATGCAACTGCAACGTATTCAGCTTCAACTGTGGACAATGCCACTGAGTTCTGCTTCCTTGTGCCCTATGAGATTAAGCATGACCCAAGAACGTGAGCCATCCCTGAAGTGCTCTTCCTATCCACCAGATAACCTGCATAGTCAGCGTTAGCATAACCAACAAGATTAAAATTATCACCTGAAGGATAGTATAGTACCAGGTCCTGTGTGCCATTGAGATAGCGCAGAATCCTTTTGGCAGCTTTCAGATGTGACTCCTTCAGATTGGATTGAAACCTTGCACACAACCCCACATTGAAAACTATATCTGGCCTACTTGTTGTGAGATAAAGGAGAGAGCCAATGATTTCTCTGTACATAGTTTGATTCACAGGAGTACCAGAATCATCCATGTCAAGTTTGGTAGCCACTGCAATGGGTGTGTAAATCACCTTGGAGTCCTCCATGTAAAACCTTTTGAGTAATTCCTTGATGTATTTCTGCTGACTGATGCATGTACCTTTGATGGACTATTTAACTTGAAGACCCAGAAAGAAGTTCAGGTCCTCCATCATGCTCATCTCAAATTCACTTCCCATGAGCAATGCAAATTCCTTGCATAATGATTCTGCTGTAGCTCCAAATATAATATCATCAACATACACCTGAACAATGAGAAGGTTTCGTCCTCGTTTCTTCAAAAAGAGGGTGTTGTCGATCTTCCCTCTTGTGAACCCATTGTCTAGTATGAACCTGGACAACCTCTCATACCAAGCTCTGGGAGCTTGCTTCAATCCATATAAGGCTTTATCTAGTTTAAACACATGTCCTGGGTGAACATGATTTTCAAACCCAGGGGGTTGCTTGACATACACTTCTTCCTTGAGATAACCATTTAAGAATGCACTTTTCACATCCATTTGGAACAAGGTGAATTCCATATGAGATGCAAAGGCAATGAGAATTCGAATGGCTTCTATACGAGAAACTTGAGCAAAAGTTTCATCATAATCGATCCCTTCTTCTTGATTGTAGCCTTGAACTACCAGTCTAGCTTTGTTTCTAGTAGTTTTCCCATTCTCATCCAGCTTATTCCTGAACACCCACATGGTCCCTATGATGGTTCTGTTTGAAGGTCTAGTACCAGATGCCATACCTTGTTTCGTTCAAACTGATGAAGCTCCTCTTGCATGGCAGTGATCCAATCAGCATCCTTTAGAGCTTCCTTGATATTTTTGGGTTCAATTTGGGATAGAAAGGCTGAGAAGGCTAGGGTGTTTCTGGTTTTAGATCTGGTTTGAATTCCGGAATCAAGGGGGGTGATTATGCTATCAAGAGGATGAGAGCTCTTATGTTTCCAGTTAGAAGCTTGAAACTGATTGGAAGAGGAACTTGGTATATTGGTTGGGTTTTCTTGTGTCTCTTGTTCGGCTGCCTGAGGAGTACCTTCCACAGCATCTCCAACCCTTTCTTCAGCTTCTGTAGGAGAGATTGGGAACCAGGTTCCTCCTGTGGTTCTGAGGTAGAAGTTGCATTTTCTTCAAATATTTCCTTGGACTAACTCATCATATCTGCCTTGCCATTTGATACATCAGAAATATCACCAGGAACCAGTAGTGGTTCGTTATCTTGATCATCACCATTGTTGTCCTTGTTCGAGAAAAGAGTTTCATTGAAGAGCACATGAACACTCTCTTCCACACATTGAGTCCTCTTATTGTACACCTTGTATGCCTTGCTTTGAGAGGAATATCCCAAAAAGATTCCTTCATCACTCTTTGCATCGAACTTTCCCAGATGATCCTTCCCATTATTCAGAACATAGCATTTGCAACCGAAGGCCCTTAGGTGAATTATTTTGGGCTTTCTTCCATTTAGCAATTCATACGGGGTCTTGTTCAGGAGGGACCTAATCATGCACCTGTTCACCAAGTAGCAAGCTGTATTAATTGCTTCAGCCCAAAAGTTCTTTGCAATTCCGCTATCTATAAGCATTGTTCGAGCCATATCTTCCAGAGTTCTATTCTTCCGTTCCACCACACCATTTTGCTGAGGAGTCCTTGGAGCTGAAAAGTTGTATGTGATTCCATTCTCATCGCAAAATTCATCAAATTTTGCATTGTCAAATTCGGTTCCATGGTCGGACCTAATGCAAGCTAACTTCAGGTCCATCTTCACTTGGATTTTCTTGACAAAGGCCACACAGACCTCAAATGTCTCATCTTTTGATCTAAGAAATAACGTCCAAGTGAATCTTGAGTAGTCATCCACAATCACAAAGATGTATTTCTTTCCACCCCTGCTTGGAATCCTCATTGGACCACATAGATCCATGTGCACGAGTTCAAGTGGTCTGGATGTGCTAACATCTTTCTTTGGCTTGAAATATGATTTCACATGTTTTCCCTTGGCGCACGCGTCACATACTTTGTGCTACTTAAATTTTGAGTTGGGCAGACCACGAACCAGGTCCTTCTTTATCAGTTTATTTAGGAGAGAAAAGCTTGCATGACCCAATCTTCTATGACAAAGTTCTGCCTCATCATCGACTGCCTTCAAGCAGCTCACTTCACCTGCTTCCAGTGTTTTGAAATCAGCAACATATATGTTCTTGTATCTCTTAGCTATCAACACCACTTCTCCGGTTACTAGACTAGTAACTGTGCATACTTTGGACAAAAACTCCACCCTATTTCCTTTATCACAGATTTGTGAGACACTCAGTAGACTGTATTTCAATCCATCCACATAGTATACATTTTCTATTGAGTGTTCCAGAGATCTTCCAACTTTTCCAACACCAAGAATGTATCCCTTCTTTCCATTTCCAAAGGATACATACCCTCCCTGCAGGGCCTTCAATGAGAGAAAATCCATTGTATTTCCAGTCATATGCTTTGAGCAACCACTGTCCATAATCCACTGTAGTTCATTTTCCCTCACTGATCCCTGCACACATAAATCAATGGTTAGATTTAGGAACCCAAACAAGTTTGAGTCCCTTGTAGTTGGGAAAGGGATGAATAAGAAATCTTCTAGTCCATGCTGGCAGATATTGGTGTTTCTTGTTGGGACTTGGTCCTTGAGTAGGTTTTCTCCTACCTGCAAACACTTCGTTTTTCTGAACTGATTGATCCCTGGCTAGACAACATTCCTTGAAGTGTCCATTGTTCCCACAATGGGTACACAGCCAATTGTCTAGGACTGTGACATATTTGCTGTGTGGATTGTAGGGAGTTTTCTCTTTTTGAAATCCAATTCCCTGCATATTTCCACAATTATTAAAATACATGGCAGTGATGGCATCTGAGGACCATGTCAAATTTAGTGATTTTTTGAGATCAGATTTTACTTTACTTATTTCAGCTTGCAACTCTCTGTTTTTCTCAACCTCACCGCACATACTATTTTTGGTCTCATTCAAATCTTTCTCAAGCTTGACATATTTTTCACTGGCTATTTCCTTTCCTTTTTCCACACTAAATGGACCGGGTTCTAGTTTGTGTTTCTGAATGGTTTCTTCTAGTTCTGTGATTTTAACTAGTAGGTTATTTCTTTCCTGCTCAACAGTATTAAATCTCTCATTCAACCTAATGTTTTCCTTGCTTAAATTTTTAGCTTTTTCTGTCAAATCTACCATCAGTTCAGTCATATCTTCTCCCTCAGTTTCTGTTTTTCTTATTTTTTCTTCTATCTCCTCCTTTTCCTTTTCAATATTACTTATGGTGTCCTTAAGGTCCCCCACTACTAACATCAGGTCATCTCTAGTTTGTTCCACTTCTCCTAGTTCTGTGGTCAATAGGTCCTTATCTTCGACTAAGGTATAGTAAGTGTCGATGAGAACATTTGATAACGACAGTATTTTTTAGGAGAGTAGGATTTCAGATTTCTCTGAACATCTCTAAAGTTTACCTCTTCTGAGTCATCTTGTTCTTCTCCCTCAGATTGAGCCATGAGAGCAAACAATGAGTCATACTCCTTTGCCTTATTTTCAACTGCCATCATGGAGCTGTTTTCTACTTCAGGTTCCTCTTCTGATTCAATGGATGAATCTCCCCACGCAGCAAGAGCTTGCCTTACAACATTGTCAGCTGCAGTCTTCCTGTTGAATCTCCTCTCTGGGACCTAGTTCCTCTTTGGAGCTTTGTCAGTGTTGAATTTGTAGTTATCCTGTTTCAGTAGCGGGCAGTCTTTTATGTAATGTCCAGGCTTACCACACTTATGACATAGGTCATGGTTCCTAGGCTTGCTTGAGCTGCCTCTTCTTGGTATTCCACTGTTTCTTCGAACCATTTTCTGGAATCTCTTGGTAAGATAGGCCATGTCATGATCTTCTTCACTTGACTCACGTTTTTCAGCTTGGAGAACCATGTTCTTCTCCTTCTTGGGCTCTCTTCTTTCACTGTCCTTTTTTCTTTTCATCTCGTAGGTTTTCAGGTTCCCTATCAACTCATCCATTTTTAGGACTTGCAAGTCCTTTGCTCAGTGATGGCATTTACCTTGCTTTCCCAGTAACTAGGTAGAACACTTAGGATCTTTCGCACTAGCTTGTTCCTAGGAGTGATTTCTCCTAGAGAGTGAAGCTTGTTGATAATGGAAGTAAATCTCGTATGCATGTCTTGTATATTTTCATCTTCCTTAATCTTGAATAGCTCATACTCAGTAGTGAGCATATCAATCTTTGACTGCTTCACTTGTGTTGTTCCTTCGTGGGTTGTCTGCAAGGCCTCCCAGATTTCTTTAGCAGAATGACACACAGAGATCCTATTATATTCATCCGGTCCTATTCCACACACTAGAATTTTCTTTGCACGAATATTCTTTTCAACAACTTTTCTATCGGCTTTAGTATAATCTAATCTTGTTTTTGGCACCAGCAGACCAACCTCTCCAACCTTGTGCATTGGAACATGAGGTCCATCATAAACGATGTCCCATAACTCAGAATCCTCAGCCATGATGAAGTCATGCATGCGAGTCTTCCACCACCCATAGTATTGACCATTGAACCTGGGAGGTCGATATGTTGATTGTCCTTCTTCGAAGTTTGGTGGAGCAGCCATTACAGATCATTTCTAGGTATTAACCGTTTAGAAAGAGCCTGCTCTGATACCAATTGATAGTTTCTAAGAGTCCACCAACCAATAGAGTTACCAGGTCCCCTACTGGTTTCTACAGAAATATATATAAGAAAGACAAATAAGAGGACAAAGGATTTTTTCGTGGAAAAATCCCTCTCAAGGAGATAAAAACCACGACCTACACTTGTAGGATTTCAACTTCACTAACTTGTAATCTAAACTATTACAAGCCACTTTGTAATGACACACTTACAAAGACTTCAACACTCTAACTTGTAATACTCATTACAAGCCACTTTGTCACTTACTAGTTACAAAGACTTTGGCCTACGACTAGCTTTAGTCGCACACAAGTATGGGTGAATGAGAGGTTAAAGATTCCTAACTAGATGCTACAACAAAGCTAGTAGGATACAATAAAAGAAAAACACAAGATTACAACTCAACTAAGTACACTAGTAGCACATGATAAAACTGGTCCGTCTTAGTGGAGTTGTTTTCTTGTTCTTGAAAACACTTGAGTCTTCAATGTTTGAGAGAAATATTAGCAAATGCTCAAGTGAGTATTATTCTTCTTGCCTCAAGATATTAAAAGCCCTAACACAATCCAAAAAGGATGTCCCATATCTTGAGAGTACATGCCTCAACCAATGGGAAGTGACTGTTGCACTGTTACTGCACTGTAGCGTGCACAGTAACCAACAGTCACTTTTCCGTCACAACTTTTTACAGCTGTCGATTTGACCTGTACTTTTATCTGTGAGCCCGGTAGGGGATCAAGTCCTTCACCTGGTCCCTCCAAGTACAACAGTGTATAGTCCTGACTTTCTGGAGTCATAGATGACAGGTGATACTGTTTACATATCAAGTCCTCAATCCGGTCCTTCATATAAACATTTGTTAGATCATCAAAACAGAATACAACTCATCATTGACCTTGAGAAAACATACGATAAAGTCCCGAGGGAGGTTCTGTGGAGGTGTTTGGAGGCTAGCGGCATTCTGGTAGCGTACACTAGGGTTATTAAGGATATGTATGATGATTCTAAGACTCGGGTGAGGACTGTAGGTGGTGACTCGGAGCATTTCCCTGTGGTGATGAGGTTGCACCAGGGATCGACTCTTAGCCCGTTTTTATTTGCCTTAGTGATGGATGTATTGTCGGGACACATCGAAGGGGAGGTGACTTGGTGCATGCGATTTGCCGATGATATATTGTTGATTGACGAGACGCGAAGTGGAGTTAACACGAGGTTGGAGGTTTGGAGACAAACCTTGGAGTCTAAAGGTTTCAAATTGAGTAGGACCAAAACAAAATACTTGGAGTGCAAATTCTGTGATGGGACTCATGAAACAGACGTATAGGTAAAGCTTGATGCTCAAGTTATCCCCAAGAGAGCGAGTTTTAAGTATCTCGGGTCTATTATCCA
The DNA here is from genome assembly GCA_005239495.1 of Nicotiana undulata. Classification (NCBI taxonomy): domain Eukaryota; kingdom Viridiplantae; phylum Streptophyta; class Magnoliopsida; order Solanales; family Solanaceae; genus Nicotiana; species Nicotiana undulata. Next base: position 82,250 of record ML244533.1, read on the forward strand.
AGGTAACAAGGAGAATTGACGAAGATGTCGCACATCGCGTCGGATCGGGATGGATGAAGTGGAGGCTCGCTTCCGGTGTTTTATATGATAAGAATGTGCCGCCAAGACTTAAGGGTAAGTTTTATAGAGTGGCGGTTTGATCGACTATGCTGTATGGGGCTGAGTGTTTGCCAGTCAAGAACTCTCATGTGAAAAAGATGAAAGTAACACAGATGATGTTGTTGAGATGGATGTGTAGGTGTACCAGGAGAGATAATATCAAGAATGAAGTTATCCGAGACAGAGTGTGAGTAGCCTCTGTGGAAGACAAGATGCGAGATTCGAGGCTGAGATGGTTCGGACATGTTAAGAGAAGAAGCAGTGATGCAGTGTTAGGAGTGTGAGAGGTTGGCCATGGAGAGTTTGAGAAGAGATCGAGGTAGGCCTAAGAAGTACTGGGGAGAGGTGATTAGACAGGACATGGTGCTGCTTCAGCTTACCGAGGACATGACCCTTGATAGAAGGGTGTGGGGGTCGAGGATTAAGGTAGCATGTTAGTGGGTAGTTTTAGTTGCTCACCGATAATCTTAGTAGTACGCATGTCCCTTAATATTCTTAGATTTTTATTACCTTATGTGGTTTGTTCGCCTCAGGTATTGTATTCCCCGTCACTATTACTTGGTACTACTTATCCTTTATCTCTCTCTTTTTCTTTTCTCTTCCCTCTTATTCCTTTCTTGCTTTCCTCTTCTTCGTATTACCCTTCCTGAGCCGAGGGTCTATTGGAAACAACCTCTCTACCTGTTAGGTAGGGTAAGGTGTGCGTACAGACTACCCTCCCCAGACCCTACCTGGTGGGAACCAGTGACGGATCCAGGATTTTAAAGTTATGGGTGCTCGCCGATAGAGACTCCAAAAGAAGAGGAAAAATGAATTTATTTATGAGTGCTAACTCAATATTTATCTAAATATTTGTACAATTGCTATGTAATTTACTAAATATGGTCAAAGTTAATGGGTGCTTAAGCACCCACAAGCGCCATGTGCATCCGCCACTAGTGAAAACATACTGGGTTTGTTGTTGCATTTTGTACGTTGCATGTACATCTCGTGTCATTTAGAATTTAAAAATCACATATAAATTTGGATATAATTATGAAAAATCACGTATCAACTCCCACTGCCCATACCCACTTACGCCCACCCCACGCACACACATAAAAATTAATTTTTTTCTCTGGTGAAGTGACAATGTATTGGGGAGAAAGAAAAACTATCGGTGAAAGTAGTGTGAGGGAGGCATGAGGAGAGAGGCAAGGCAGAGGGCGGTAGTGACAGTGGTACAGTGCTGGCAGGAGAGCGAAGGAGGAAGTGATGGGTGGAGAATAGTGGCGACAGTGCTCTGAGAGAGAGAGAGGCGAGGAGAAGGGGAAGGATGAAAGTGGTGGAGGGAAGAGAGAAGAAGCGGGAGGAGAAGAGAACAAAAATTGTACTCCCTCCGTTTCAATTTAATTCACACAATTTCCTTATTAGTCCGTTCTCAAAAGAATGACATATTTCGATATTTAGAAAGTATTTAACTTTAAACTTTTAATATGACTCATTTTTCTCTTAATGAGAAGCTTTTACAACTACACAAATATTATGATCCTACAAAGTTTTTGCCCTTTAATTAAGATTTTAGAACCCCATATTTCAAAATTAAAGTCTTTTTTTTTATTCTTAAAATTTGTGTCAAGTCAAACTAGCTCGGCAATAGAAATAATTTAGACAGGAACCTGTCCTGTTATTGAATGGATGATTCTCCACTTGTGCTCCTGCCTCAGTTGAGTCCTCATTTTCCGTTGAGATCTCTTCTAGTGACTTCCCCTTGGATTCTAGAACGAAGAAAGTGAAAAGTCTTCCTAGAAGGTTGATTACGCCAAGGACATCAGCTTTACACTTTTCTTATGGCTGAGCGAAATACAGGGACCCGAATGCACCCACCATTGCCCCTAACTTCCCAGATGCAGCTGGATAAATATATTGTGCCACATCATCAACGAGTGTCTAACAGTCACGTTAAGCATAGAAACAAGTTCAACAGGTCGTTAATTAAAGAATTTTTTCACAAATTTGAGAGGTCGTTAATATATTCCGCCTTTAATTAATGAGCAAATATTATCATAATTGCAAAAGTTATCTTTTTTGTTTAACTCTTTAGTTTAAAAAAGCGTTCCAAATATCTATGATCAGTTTAAAAGGATCAATGAGGTATTACTAATTGTTTTCAATTGTATTTTGACTATGATTATTTTTTAGTATTCTACTTTATGCGTCACAATTAGGATCAATTGGACCTTTGATTGACTAACATTTTGTTTTGGTTGGCCTCCTCCTTCCTTTCCTTTCTTTTACCCTTACTACTTCAAGAAGGTACGTGATGATTAATTGCTTATACAAAAAAATATACGAGTAATCTAGTCAATTACAATTCATATAACCTAAATGCTAAAATTATAAATGATATTCTTAATAGATGTGTCAAAAATTTAACCAACAGATTGATTTAAAGGGTCGTTTGGTACATGGTTAAGAATAATACTTCTTTGGGGTATTAGCTAATTACGGAATAACTTTTACACCAGAGCTCGTTTGATACGAGGGATAAGGGATAATTAATTTTGGTGTTTAAATTTGAGATGAGTTTATCATCCCATGTTTGGTAGGGATAAAATCGTTGTATAACTAATCTCGAGTTTGTAGATTTTTATCACTATGGGAGGGTGAGATAACAATCACAGAATTATGAGATAACTTGTTTCCCAACCAAACGACCCCTAAAATGGTGGGATTAGATATCACGTATAAAAGGTGAAATAATTATTCTCATGGGATATCCTGAGATATCTCACGGAATATCTCATGGAATATCCTGGGATATTCCATCATTGTATCAACAGAAAAGGTCCAAATATACCCTTATACTATATGAAATTGAGCACATTCGCTCTTCGTTAATACTTTAGCACATATATGCCCTTACCGTCAAATAATTGGTCCACATATGCCCTTGTACTATACGAAATTGAGCACATTTGTCCTTCGTTAATACTTTAGCCCATATATGCTTTTATTGTCACATAGTTGGTCCATATGTGCCCTTGTACTATACGAAATTGAGCACATTTGTCCTTCGTTAATACTTTAGCCCATATATGCCCTTGGTGTCAGATAGTTGGTCCATATATGCCTTTTTTTCGAAACGGAATCCACCCAAATTAATTAGTTCTTTCGTTAATTGTACTAAAGTGCAATATAAGCAATATTTCCTTTTTATTAGTAGTGCCTTTTTTTTTTTACCTTTTTTTTTCTTCTTTATTTTTTCTTTCTCCCATATCTGTTTTCCTCCATTGCTGATGCCTTCTCCATTTTCGTCACCAATTTCACTTGACAAAGCTCATAAATTCTTGCAAATTTTACTATAAAAAATCCCATATGTTCTTCTTACCTGAATGAGATAAAAATTATCGGAGAAACTTTTTCGGTACTGTTCATTGGGTGAAGGGAGTATGTGGTTATTCAGACTTTAAAAGTATTGTTCCCTTCGGATCTGAAGCTTCACAGTGAACAACAACTTCAAAACCTGAATAACCATATACTCCCTTCACCCAATTAACACCACCAAACAACTTTCTCCGGCAATTTTTATCTCATTCATGTCAGAAGAATGTGTGGGGTTTTTGGTAGTAAAATTAGCAGAAATTTATGAATTTTGTCAAGTGAAATTGATGACGAAAATGGAGAAAGCATCAACAATGGAGGAAATCAGATATGGGAGAAAGAAAAAGTAAAAAAAAAAAAAAAAAAAAAAAGAAAGGTAAAAAAAAAAAGGCACTACTAATAAAAAGGAAATATTGCTTATACTGCACTTTAGTACAATTAACGAAAGAACTAATTAATTTGGGTGGATTCTGTTTCGGAAAAAGACATATATGGACCAACTATCTGACATCAAGGGCATATATGGGCTAAAGTATTAACGAAGGGCAAATGTGCTCAATTTCGTATAGTACAAGGGCATATGTGGACCAATCATTTGACGGTAAAGGCATATATGTGCTAAAGTATTAACGAAGGGCAAATGTGCTCAATTTCATATAATATAAGGACATATTTGGACCTTTTCCGTTGTATCAATAAAGCCATAAGGGAGTAATATTTATTTTGAGGCTGTCGGATCCATAACGTTTTGGTTATAACTTTCAACTTTTACCACTGTATGAGTTGCGTACTCTTTGTTAGAGATACACCATTAGTAATTGGTGATTGAGATTCTACCTTAGGAGCTTAGTCAAGACAAAACTCGCATCTCAGTCAGATTAAGAAATTCTCATTAACCATCTTTTTATTCCTTTAATTTAACTTTCTATGCTATATAGTTTTCGTCCTATTACATTGGCAAACTGTAAAGGAAATGAAAAGGACAAGGGGAAATAAACATTGAAAATCAATCCTACTACCATTGATATCACTAAATTAAATCGGTTTAATCGTTTCCTTTCTTTTGATATTACTAGAAAGAAGAAAAGGGCATAATTATGAGTTTTCTCTTATTGTCTTCTGTTTGAGTCAAATAATATGCTTACGAGCCCTCACCCTATTCTATCAATTTACAAGTTTAAGATCATTGTAAGTCGGGATTGTCGAATTTAGAATTTAAATTTTATGAAATTTTACAATATCTTCATTCAATATACAATAATTCGGTTTACGGTCAAATAATTTTAAATATTTAATGAATTTCTTTATAATCGACCCTTGTGAGCAGCTAATTAATGGTGTCAATAAATTCATAGACTGTACTCTAAGCTTGTTGACTATTGGCTGGTCCAACGCCAAGTGACATCATGCTTCCGTGAGAAAAGGAAATCCACCAGTTGTCCCCAACAATATTATAGGGAACAAGTCAAGGATAGAAATCTACCAAGACCAAGCAGTGTCACTTTCTATATTACTCGTCTCTATGCTAAAACACACTTAGTTTCCGGAGATTTCTCTTCCCCCCCCCCCCCCCCCACCCCCCCCCCCCACCCC
>ML244533.1:87489-114592 GCA_005239495.1 Nicotiana undulata
ATTCCTCACACCCCCCCCCCCCCCCCCCCGATATGGTTTCAAATCCTACCAGCAATTTAAATCCATAATTTTCATGACACGAGACTTGAGTGGAACATAGAGTGTTGGTATTGTTTTACCAAAAATATAATAAACACACTTATGTGAGATTTGATAAATAAAAAAGAAGGTTAATCCTAGTTAAACCTAATGACTGTTAGATCTGTGCAAGTAGTGATTAATGAGTGAAATAAAGGCGCCGTAATATTGAATACTAGACAAGGATGCTTATGATGATCGGTAATGAACATATGGTAGAATGAGTAGAATAAATGCATGCAATGAAAATAAGTGTAATAACAAATGATAACACGTCCAAACACCAAGTTATGAATGTCAACATCTCATTGTCAGCAAAGCAAATGACAAGCAACGTGGATGAAATACAGTGTTCTTGGATCTTGTATATGGAAAGATGTCTTTTTACTTGGGAATCAATAGAAGAGACAAGAAGCATACATTCTTTCAATAGCCAATAATACAGAATGTTCTTTCCGAGAGTTTTTCGATGCCCTTTTCATCCCCTTCGTGTCCTATATATAGGGGACATTCTTTAAAGAACCCTAAAAAGTACAAGGGAGGGAATATTTAACAGAATGTTTCCCTTTCCTAATTTAAAACTAGGCTACCGTTACCAAGGATTTCTGGCGTCGACCTCGTTCGAATTAAGGCCTTTATCTCTAACAATTGGCCGAATCGAGTTTCGTCCTTGGCTGACTCGAGCTTCGACCTCGCCGTTGGCATTATTAAGTCTGATCCAAATTTCGACCAATACAGTTAGTCCCTCCACTTATCAAGGTCGTGGACCCCTCGTCTTTTTTGAGTTGTTCTGCATCCGTTATGAAGGAAATTTGGTCGTAACCAAATAATTCTATTAGCGTCCGTTAAGGGCGTGACTGACACAAGTGACATCAGATGATGTCATCATCACGCGCGTCATCATTATGAATCTTTCCCATGCAATGCTTGCACTGTTGGTGCTTCGATTCTCGTGCTTGCAGGTAGCTTTTGGCCTCGATTTTGAGGCCACCCAACCCTATAAAGAGGAGAAGGATTCTTCATTTGAAACTTTCACCGTCTCCCTCTCTTCTGATACCTTTTATTACTTGTGATTCTCTTCCTTTCCTTCTGCAAACTCTTTCTCTTGATGTCTTCAGCCCCTTTCTCGATCCTTATTTCTTTTCCTTTCATTGTTCGATCTATCATAGTCATCATGTCGGCTTCCCCTTGCAGTCATGACGATATTTCCGACGCCGCTCCCTTGTCAGTGGCCATCCTTTCTATTGATGAAGGAGTTTCGATTGAGGGAGACGAAAGCTTTCCTACCGTTGATGAGGTGATACCTAAAAACCCCGCAACCAAAAATGACTTCCCCAAGGGGCCTGTGCCTACCCCCAAACTTGAACGTTTTGAAACGGGGGAGGATGAACTGGCAGAGATGCGAACGAAATATCCCGTCCCCTCTGACATAGAAACCATCCCTGCGGGAGGTGACACGATCCAGGTTCACCATCTTGAGATCTGTGCCTTCTACGTCTATCCGTTTATTATCGGCTATACCTTGCCACTTCCCAAGTTGGCTGAAGAGTTTTGTTGTTTTTTCAACATTTGTCCAACACAGCTCTCTCCTTACTGCTATAAGATCTTCTTAATGTTGACTAAATATGCGGAGCTGGCTGGCTGTGGAGTCGACCTTCGCCATCTGCTACACTTATTTTCACCCACCTTCTTCCGGGGCACCATGATACACTTGAGGAATCGTAGGACGAAAGGATTAGTGGCCTGGATGGACGACAAGGCGAGTCGGTTATTCTGGCACAAATACTTCTTCGTCAGAACTGATCAGTTGGTAGCAGACCTCACCGGGTTTCCTGAAAAATGGAACTACTACCGTAAGTACTTCCTCGTGCTTTCCGTCATTTCGTTCTTTGTCGTTTTATGTCCTTTTTGATTTCGTTACTGCTATCTTGTTCACAGCCGTGAAGTGTTTTCCCTCCATCGTGCTGGACATAGAGGATTGGTTGGCTCGTGTGTTGCCTCATGTCATGGGGATTCGCGACTGGTCTTCTTTCTACAAACGCTATGGTCCGAAGATCCCCCCGTAAGTATTTCGATTATCTTGTTTTGGTCGAATTCCTTAGCATTTTATGACTTTTCTTATTTGTATTAGGTCGGCGGGCTTCTAAGAAAGCGTAGATGCCCGCTCTCTCCTTCCGTCAAAAAACGGCCTCGGTTGTGAAGGAGTTCACTTTGGTTGAATCCACGAGAGGCGGAATTGGGAGTCAACGGGCTAAGGGGTCCGTTCCCTCCTATGTGGATGTTTTAGGAGGTGTCCCGCTTCAACAAGTCCTCCTCCTTACTGACGAACCTTCTCATGGAGAGGAACCGTCGTTGAGAAAGAGGCGAAGGATAGAGACGGGAAAAGCCGTAGCCGTGGAAGGGTCGGAGAGGACTTCGATCCTCGGGACGAGGTTAGACAATTTTATTTTTGAGGAGACGAGCATTATGCCCGAGTACGTCATGGGAGAGAGTCCTTCCAGGTCAGAGGATACCTGTAGCGACATGAAGCTTGACAAGATAGTGGGTGGTCTCTCTTCGTAAGGGCGAGACGGAGTGGTGATCCTGGCGTGGGGGATGTCGACTCGGGTTCCGACGTCGATCCCGATGAGGTGAGAGCCTTCACTGAAAGGAGGAGTCGTGTGGAGATTAGGACGGAGGGTCCTAACCGTCACATAGTTATACCTGTGGATTTCAACCTTCTGGTTGATGAGCGTGTGGCGGTCGTTTGCCCCTTTGTGTGCCGAGGCCGAGAACAAGACTCTGCAGACATTGAAGGACGCCGACCTTTCCCTTGGCATATCTGGGATGGTCTTGTGGGTGAGTACTTTTACTACGCTTTCATATGCTTTTTTAATATCACTGTCTTGGCTGACTTCTCCCCTACTTTGTCAGACTCTTATTCTTGATATTGAGCGCGACCGTCGGGAGGAGGAGAGGGTGATTCATTATAAAATAATGGATTCCAAGTAAAATGGAATACCTCTCTAAGTATCGGAAGGTGGTCAGGAGCGTTGGCGAGGACGGGCAGTTCCAGGAACTACGTGATGAGATTAGGGGGAAGGATGAGGAGCTAAAAGAGAAGGATGGGGAGATATTGAAATCCATTAGCCGGTGTAGCGAGCTGGGAGAGGCGTTGAAGTCTAAGGAAGACGAGCTCGAACTGGGAAAGGGATTAATGGCTGAGAATTCGGACCTCCAGGCGAGGGTTGCCACTCTGAGGGCTGAGCTGGAAATGGCGGAGCGAGTCAGGACGACCTCGATAGAAGAGGCGACGACTTTGGCGGGGACCCTGCATGTTTGTAGGTTTGAGCGGGCTAACGAAGCTCGACGCTCATAGTGGTGAGACTGGAGGAGCAGGTTGGAGGTCTGGAGGCGGAGCTGGCAAGGTTTAACGAGGAGGTAGTGGTTTTGAGGGCTGAGAAGGAGCAGCTGGTCCGTCCGTCTGTTTCCAAGCTTCTGCTGATGCGAGCGTGCCGCTGGAGCTTTATGAGATGTGGATCCATGCCGAGGCTCAGCTGGATGTATTCAGTTCGTTGAGAGTCGCCGAAAAGGTTTCCGAGGAGGAACTTGCCGTTGTTCATGCCAAAGCGCGGGCAACCCGTGAAGCTTGTGGCTATGCTCCCAATTCTCCTGGAGGGGACGATGGAGATGATGATGTGGTGAATGGGATTGCTTCTGATCCCTGGTATGATGACGAATATGCTGAAGGGGATGATGCGGCTTAGTGTCTTGTACTTAGATTTTTGGTGCTCTCTTTTTGTTTTTGTGAGGGTGTACTCGGGCCCGTTGTAAAAGAAGCGAGTTTTGTAACCTGATTGGTTTGTAATATAATGGTTACCTTTTGTTGCATGCTTTGCCTTCTTGTTTCTTGCCTTATTCTGCTGCGATGTTATTCTTTGTGGGCCACACATTGGCTGGTTTGGGGCTAATCTTTGGCCGGTTGTCGAGTGTAAATACTTTGAGCGAAGTCGAATGTAAATGGTTCGATCGAGGTCGAATGTATGTGATTCGAGCGAGGTCGAATGTAAATGATTCGACTGAAGTCGAATGTAAATGATTCAAAGTTGAATGTAAATGATAGAGCGAGGTTGAATGTAAATGATTCGAGCGAGGTCGAATGTAAATGATTCGGGCGAGGTCGAATGTAAGTGTTTTGGGCGAGGTCGAATGTAAGTGATTTGAGCGAGGTCGAATGTAAGTGATTCGAGCGAGGTCGAATGTAAGTGATTCGAGCGAGGTCGAATGTAAGTGATTTGAGCGAGGTTGAATGTATATGGAGGAGCGATTTTGGAGTTTTGCGAAGAAATGCTGCGTGTTGCTTTGTTTATTCACTTCATTGGAGAATGTTACATACTTTTTTTATCGTATACATTGAGAAGTTCTCTCTCTAACTAGTCCCTTCATCGGTATGGCTAGAGTAGGCAATAGGTGGAGCGATTAATAAACAACGTGAACTTCAAGGTGCCCTCCTCATCGCCTCATTAAAAATCTCCTCGGTAAAACCCGTCTGGGGATAAAACCCGAGTGAGGGAAAATGAGTACGACTTAGATGAGCGATGTTTCAATTGTTGGGAAACAGTTTCCCTTCCATTGTTCTAACTGGAATGATCCTTTGTTGACTGCTGCAGTGATCTTGTACGGTCCATCCCAGTTAATTCCTAGTTTGCCCTCCTTCGGGTCTTTGCTTGCTTGTGTTTTAGCCCTGAGGACGTAGTCTCTGACTTTGAGTGGTCGAACTTTTGCCTTTTTGTTGTAGTATCGTTCTGCTCTTTGTTTTTGGGCGACCATACTTATGTATGCCATATCCCGCTATTCCTCTTCTTGTTAAGATCTTATTTTTTCTCTCGTCGTTGTTTGGTCCGCTTTCATTGGAGTATCTTAGGCTTGGCTCCCCGACCTCGACTGGTATGACTGCGTCTGTGCTGTAGACTAAAGAGTATGGAATTTCTCCTGTGCTCGTCTTTGGCGTAGTGCAATATGCCCATAGCACTTCTGGTAGCAGTTCTAGCCACAGTACCTTGGCGTCCTCGAGTTTCTTTTTCATGATGTTTAATATAGTTTTGTTGGAGGATTCGTCTTGGCCATTTTCGGGGGATGATATTGCACGGAGAGTATGCGCTTGATGTGCCATTTCTCGAAGAACTCAACGGTCTTTTTCTCGGTGAACTGTGGTCCGTTATCGCAACTGATTTTTTTTGAGATGTCGAAGCGATATATTATATTTCTCCATATGAATATGATTACTATGTTCGCTTATTTGAGCGAAGGCACCTGCTTCCGCCCATTTAGAGAACTAGTCAGTCAAAACTAAAAGGAAACGTACATTACCTCGCTCGGCCGGGAGTGGACCTACGATGTCCATTCCCCATTTGATGAATAGCCAGAGTGACATGACTGAATGGAGATGTTTGCCTGCTTGGTGTATCATGGGGGCGTACTTTTGACATTGTTCGCACTTTTTGACGAAGTCTACGACTTCTTTTTTCATGGTGGGCCAATAGTAGCCGACTCGTATGAGGCATCCGACGAGTGCTCGATTGCCGGTGTGGGCGCCGCAATTGCCTTCGTGTACTTCTTCGAGTACTCTCCTGGTTTGGTTTGGTCCTAGGCATTTTTCCAAAGGACTGGCGAACATCCTTTTGTACTGGTCGTTGTCGATGACGTTGTACCTAACTGCCTGCATTCTGAGCTTTCTTGCTTCTTGTTTGTCTGTCGGGAGTGTTCCCTCCTGCAAGTAAGTTATATTACGGTTGCGCCAGTTTCAGGTTAAGTTCACAGAGTGTACCTCAAGTTGGTCTAATGACGAGTGGAGTAATGTGACGACATTGTCCTTTCCATTTATACTTTTTGTTGCTGCTGCTAACTTGGCAAGGCCGTCTGCTTTGGTGTTTTGAGCTTGAGGTATTTGATCGAGCCGACATTTGTCGAACTCTGGCAGTAATTTGTTGATTTTTGTCTGGTGCTTTTGTAGCCTTTGCTCCTTGATCTGATAAGTCCCTGTTACTTGGTTGACCACGAGTTGTGAATCGCACCGGAGGATAACTCGTCGGGTTCCATACTTAAGGACTAGTTTTAGTCCTGCAATAATGGCCTCATACTCGGCCTCATTGCTAGTCATATCTGGGTATCATACAGATTGGCGGATTACCTCACCCGTTGGGACCTAAAGTACGAGTCCCAGTCCCGATCCTGATGCGTTAGAAGCGCCATCAGTGTATAGGACCCATAGGTCAGGTTGAAGAGAAACGTTACGAGAGGCTTCCCGTTCGACTTCAGGCATTATCTTGGTGCTGAAGTCGGCGACGAAGTCGGCTAGCACTTGCGACTTTATCGTTGTTCGCGGCAGATATGTGATATCGTGCCCGCTTAGTTCGATGGCCCACTTGGCCTATCTTCCCGATAGTTCGGGTTTATGTAAGATACTTCTAAGGGGAAACGTCATGACGATTGCTATGGGGTGGCACTGAAAGTAAGGTCTGAGCTTTTGTGAAGTCGTGACCAGTGCCAGGGCCAGCTTCTCGAGTTGGGGGTACCTCGTTTCGGCATCGACCAGAATCTTACTAATATAATAGATTGGTGATTGCGTACCTTTGTTTTCACGGACGAGTAGCACTTACCACTACTTCTGATACCGCCAAATATACTAGAAGGCGTTAGCCGGTCTCGTCTTTGGAGAGCAGTGGAGGCGAGGACATATATGCCTTCAGTTCTCTCAAGGCTTCAACACATTCTGAGTTCCACTGGAGTCCGTTGTCCTTTTTGAGGATGTTGAAGAATTTGTGGCATCTATCCGAAGACCGTAAGACGAGTCTTTACAGTGCGGCTATGCGGTCAGTGAGGTTTTGTACCTGTTTCTTGCTAGTCAACACTTCGGGTATTCCTTCGATAACTTTGATCTGGTCGGGGTTGACTTCGATGCCTCTTTTTGACACCAAGAAGCCGAGGAACTTGCCTGAGATTATGCCGAAGCCACATTTCTCGGGATTCAGCTTCATGTCGTACTGTCTCAGTATATCAAAGGACTCTTTCAAATGGTCGATATGATCTTCTTTCCTTTTGGATTTGACTAGCATATCGTCTATGTATACTTCCATCGTTTTGCCGAGTTGTTCTTTGAACATACTGGTAACCATCCTTTGGTAAGTTGCCCAGGCGTTCTTCAATTCAAACAACATGACTCGATAACAGTAAGTAACTTGGTTAGTTATGAAAGTTGTTTTTTTCTTTGTCCTTCTTTTCCATGAGGATCTGATTATATCCTGAGTATGCGTACAAGAAGCTTAGCATCTCGTGTCTAGCCGTTGCATCAATGAGCTGGTCGATGTACGGAAGCGGGAATGGTCATTTGGGAATGCTTTATTTAGGTCGGTGAAGTCGACGCACATGCGCCACTTCCCATTTTTCTTCTTCACCATGACTACGTTGGCGACCCACTAGGGGTACTTGGATTCTCTTATGGAGCAATTGGCTAGTATTTTCTCTACTTCCTCGCGGACTGCTTCATTTATTGCGGCATTGAATTTCCTTCTTATTTGTTGTACTGGCGGATAGAGCGGGTCCACGTTTAATTTTTGTGTGGTGATGTCCTCTGAGATACCTGGAATATCTACATGGGAGAAAGCGAATAAGTCTGCATTATTAGTAAAAAAATCATGAAATTTACCCGGTTCGGAGAGTTTGTGGCCGATGTAAGCCTTTTTCTGGTGTCATTTTTGTCTAGTTAGACAGGATCGAGGTCCTCCACTTTTGACCCCGTGGCCTCCACGATGTTGGGGTCTTTGATGATGTTGTTCTTATCGTCGGGTTTTTGTCCCAACTTTAGTAATTGCTATGCTTCCGAGTTTATTCCTTTCAACTGTTGAGTGTATGTGAAATCTTGGGCTATGTGGTAACACTCTTGTGATGTGCGCTGCTCGCCTCTGATGCTAAATATTCCCCATGGGGTCGGAAACTTTATTACTTGATAAAGGCTGGATGTGATGGCCCTCATGCCATGTATCCAAGGTCTCCCTATGATGGCGTTATAAGATGTATCTTGGTTCATGACATGGAATGTTGTTTCCAATGTGACACCTCTGGCCAAGATGGGTAGCGTTATTTCCTCTGAATTTCGTTCAACTACATTGTTAAACCCTGTCTGTGTTATGCAGCGTGGTACAAATCTTATCCTCGAGTCTCATTTAGGCGAGAACTCATGGGTAGATAATACACGCGCCGCTTCCATCGTCGACCATCCTTCTTTTTAGGTTAGTGTCTAAAATTTGTAATGTAATAACAAGGTCATCAAGGTGAGGGAAAGTCAAACCGTGGGTATCCGACTTATCGAAGATGATATCGTCTTCGAGGTCGTCATACCGTTCGTGTGTGATTGATCGCTTTAGCTTGTGCGTGGTGGTGAATTTTACATGATTAATTGTGGCTTCTTCGCCTCCGCCGATGATCATTTGGATGGTGCGGGTAGGAGAAGGCGTCTTTGGAGGCCCTTGATGTTGTTCTCGTCCTCTGCCAAAATTGGTTCTTCCGCGGTCACTTATCAGTTCCTTTAGGTGTCCCTCGTTGAGCATATTCACCACTTCTTGTCGTAAGTCTATGAAGTCCTCTGTCTTGTGGCCTCGTTCCTGGTGAAACTCGCTGAGGGCATTCGACATTCTAGTGCTTGGGTCGGACTTCATCGTCTGCGGCCACTTCACCTTTGGGCCCAGCTTTTCCAATGCATACACTAATTCTGAAGGGGAGACAAAAAACCTTTGAGCAGATAAAAGTGGGGGCATACCTTTGTCGTTCCGTTGTGTCCCTGTGTTCGGCCTCGACGACCCTTTCGTATGGCGAGGAGATGGTGGAATGGCCGTTCTGACATACAACTGGTGTCTGTCACGGTTGGGGCATGAGCCTGGGTGATCCCTTCAGGTGTCGTGCGGTGATCACATCTTGACTCTGTATGGACTGACGTTAGCCATTGAGTTGGGCCGTTGAGGTTGTCCTCGTCTTCTCGGACCTCGGTACAGTTAGCATTGTGGATTTCTTCTCAAGTAGTGGGAGGATACTTCATGAGCCTGCTCAACAATTTTCTGGTCGCCCGTGACCTAGTTCTGTTCAGCCCATTTTGGAAGGCTGCTACGGCCATGCCTTAAGATACATTTGGTAGACTCATCCTGAATCTGTTGAACCGGGCAAGGAAGTCCCTGAGTTCCTCGCCAGGCGACTTCCTAACGATGAATATGTCGCTTACCCTGGTCTCGACCTTCTTGGCTCTGGCGTGTGCGGTTACAGACTTGTTGGCCATTTCCTCGAACGTTGTTATGGATCGTGCCGACAGTTGTGAGTACCATGTCAAGGCTCCCCTTGTTAGGGTTTCGCCAAATTTCTTTAGTAGCACAGATGATACTTGCTCTTTTGAGAGGTTGTTTCCTTTTACCGTCGTGACGTAGTGGATTATGTGATCTTCAGGATCTGTTGTGCCATCATATATTTTCAAATACGGCGGAATCTTGAAGGTTTTGGGGATGGGATGTTGGGATGCTTCTTCACTGTATGGTTGCTCTATGAACCGACCAACGTCCCATTTGGGTAGGAGCTTTGGGGCACCAGGTATTTTGTCGACCCTCTCTTGGTGCTCCTTCATCTTATCTCGTAGTGCCTTATTTTCATTTTCCATTTCCTCCATCTTCCTCAGTATGGCTGCGAGTGCGTCGTTACCTGCATTAACTGTAGCGTTAGTGTTATCTGTTGGGCGGGGAGCGGGTTGCTCGTCAGTGGTAATTGTTTCTGCTGGTGTGGAATTCTGATCCACTCCTTGAGTAGGCTTGTCGCGGAAGTCATTTATTGTAATTTTCAACCACGCTTCTAGTAACCTTTTCACCGCTGGTGGCGCTTCCTCAGCTGTGGACGTGGAAACGCGTCTTTCTCGAACAATAGTTACGCTTTCACGGGGAGGGGGTGAACCACCTTGCCCTGTCGTGACGCTAGGTGTGGTGTTCAGTTATCCTCCGTTGTTATCCTCATTAATGGTGTTCATGAGGTTAGCAGTAACGTCTGCTGTGGCTTTAAACTTTCTTCTCCTCTTCCTGCCATTGTTAGTTTGTGCAGATGGAAAGAGATAGTTGCGTGCGTGTATGTGATGTTGTTTTTCTTTTAGATCTAACAGAAACTACATATTTTAACTAGAAAATCCCCACAGACGGCGCCAAATTGTTTTACCAAAAATATGATAAATACACTTATGTGAGATTTGATAAATAAAAATGGAAGGTTAATCCCAGTTAAGCCTAATGACTGTTAGATCTTTGCAAGTAGTGATTAATGCGTGAAATAAAGGCGTCGTAATATTGAATGCTAGACAAGGATGCTTATGATGATTGGTAATGAATATATGGTAGGATTAGTGGAATAAATGTAATAACAAATGATAACACGTCCAAACACCAAGTTATGAATGTCAACTATCTCATTGTCAACAGATCAAATGACAAGCAACGTGGATGAAATACAGTGTTCTTAGATCTTGTATATGGAAATGTGTCTTTTAACTTGGGAATCAATAGAAGAGACAAGAAGCGTATATTCTTTTAATAGTCAATAATACAAAATGTTCTTTCCGAGAGTTTTTCGATGCCTTTTTCGTCCCCTTCGTGTCCTATATATAGGGAGCATTCTTTAAGGAACCCTAAAAAGTACAAGAGAGGGAATATTCTAACAGATTATTCTCCTTTCCTAATTTAAAACTAGGCTACCGTTATCAAGGATTTCTGGCATCGACCTCGTCCGAATTAAGGCCTTTATCCCCAACTATTAGCTGACTCGAGTTTTGTCCTTGGCTGACTCGAGGTTCGACCTCAGTCGTTGGCATTATTAAGTCTGATCTGAATTTCGACCAATACAGGTAAGGCTGAAAATATTTTCCAAAAAGTTTTATCTCGAAATTGGTGGCTTAAGTAAGTTTGTTTTGATGAATGACAAAGGAGCTCAAGCATGAATCAAGTCCATAAACAGTGTACACAGAAACGGGCTGACTCGAGCACAAGGCATGCATGTGAAGGAGATAAGCTTACGTGGTTATATATAATATTTCCTAAGCGAAAAGGTTGCATATAGGGGTGGCAAATGGACGGGTCGAGTCAGATATGAGACGGGTCAAAACGTGTATGAAAAAATAGATAAATTAACTCGACCCAACCCATATTTAATACAGATAAAAAATGGGTTATTAACCGGTGGATACTATGAGTAACTACATTATTCATGGCTTCTTGAATATGATCACTTTTGTAAGAATTCCTAGTCTCCCAAACTTGAGGAAACCCCAATTTGAGCCTTTACAAATGTAAAAGTTAAACTCATTAGTTATCCATTTTCTAAATGGATAATGTGGTTCGTTATCCATATTTGACCCGTTTTTAAAAAGATAATTATCCAACCAATTTTTTAGTGGATAATATGGGTGGTTAAATGTTTTTAAACCATTTTTCCACCCCTAGTTGCATAATTGATAAGGATCAGAACTCCTTACTCGAAGAGAACTCTATCCTAGATAAGGGAGGAGTTAGAAGTTGAAGATAACTAGAACCCTTCCACCAAGGAAGAGTATAGCATTAGAACTCTAGTTAATCCTATTCTACTAACTCTATATATTTCAGGATGTTTTCATTTTATAGGGATGCGCAAACGCTGAAGTTAAACGTGAGTTGAGAGCAAAATAGCAAGCCATTTTGCAAGCAATTCGTGTGTGATTCAAGTGTACGAACCTAAAGCTACATGAACCAGATAGAAGAAGTAGTCCCAAGCGTCTGTCTTTTCTTCTAGTTCAATTGTAGTAGGGCTTTTAAATTGTATCTTTCAGCTTTCTTTAGAAGCATTTGTACTAGGTATTCTGAGTGTAGTGTTCAAGTTAAAGTTAACTTGAAATTGTCGCAGCAGACTGAGGCTGATTGACACAAAGGGTTAGAGGTAATCCTTAGGTTTATAAGAGTTTTTTAAATGCTATTTTTGGCTTAGTGATTTAGTGAAGTGTGGGAAAAAGCCCTACTGGTAGTAGGTCATAGTTTTTTCGCCTTTTAAGCCATGTGTTTTTCACGTAAAAATACTTGTTTTCTTTACTTTTTGCATCTATTATTTCGCAGCAGTAGTATAAGGAACACATAGAAGAAATAGGTCTCCTATAATCTGTGCACGCGAAAAATTAGACACCACACAAATCATCCCCCTGTGTGGTATTGGAGTATAAAGCATCGATTGGTATCAAAGCGGGTTATTCTTGAAGAAGATAACACCTTAGGAGAAGATCAAAATGAGTGCACCACCTGAAAATTGGGAAGGGAAATCCACTGCTAGGCCACCACTCTTTAATGTGCAGTACTACTCTTGGTGGAAGAGAAGAATGAGAGATCACATTAAAGGAGAAGATTATGAGCTATGGGACATTGTCACTGATGGTCCACTGGAAACCTTGAAGAAAAATGTTGAAGGAGTAGATGTGCCAAAGACAAGTGCGAATTGCAATGCTGGGGACTTGAAGAAGTGGGAGAAAAATTCTTAAGCCAAGAAATGGCTTGTTTGTGGGCTTGGTCCAAATAAGTACAACAAAATCCAAGGTTGTTCCACTACTAAGTAAATTTGGGACACACTGCAAGTGGACCATGAAGGAACAACTCAGGTAAAGATATCCAGATGAACTTTATTGTATTCTCAGTATGAGAACTTTTTTATGAAGGATGGA
Source organism: Nicotiana undulata (assembly GCA_005239495.1). Taxonomy (NCBI): domain Eukaryota; kingdom Viridiplantae; phylum Streptophyta; class Magnoliopsida; order Solanales; family Solanaceae; genus Nicotiana; species Nicotiana undulata. The sequence goes on from ML244533.1 coordinate 100,301, forward strand.
GAAACCATTCAGGAAATGTACACAAGGTTCACTAAATTCACAAATGAACTAAAATCTCTAAGAAGGATTATCCTGAAGAAGAAAGAGTCGAGAATATACTCACTAGGGTCTTGTCAATCACTTGGGAGAGCAAGATCACAACCATTTAGGATTCAAATAATATTGCCACTCTCCCACTAGATGAATTTATTAGGAATCTCAATGCCTATGATCTTAGGAGACAAGCCATAAAAACGGATGTACCTAACAAAGAAAGGAGATTGGCACCCAGAATCACTAAAGTGAAAGTGCGAGGGGGGGGGGGTGTGAATTATGATTTTTTCTTTCTTTTTCGAGATAGTCGACTAACTTGTGTTTTTCTCGACTGGGATTTTCAAAAACCGAATATAAGAAAATAAATTGCAGAAAGCAAATGACACAAAATACTTTTTACTGGTTTGGATTCAGAGTGAATCCCACGTCCAGTCCCCTTGGGTTGTAAGGGTGATCTCTTTCAAGTATAAAGTGGCTTAGTATACATGGGTTGATGTTGTTATACACGAACAACTTTTGGTCATTTTTTTCTTCTCTCTTATAATTGATACAATGCCTCACCGGTATTCTTTTCTCTCTCTCTCTCTCTCTCTCTTGTCTTTTTAGTTACACATGAAATCTATAGCAGACTATAGTGCTTGTTTGAAGTAGAACAAAGAGATTGAAATATGTTCGATCAAAGTATTTCCTTCCTTGGAATTTTCTGTAGAATATATATGGTGAGTTGGTCTCCATTCTTCAAGGCGTGATAGTGTAATGATTGAACGACAACCCAAGGGAGTTGATTCTCAAAATCGATCAAGATAATTTTATTATAGAAATATAATGGACTTTTCCTTTCGTTGCTTCCTTGATTTCCTTTTCCTTGCGAGCCATTAAGAAGAATATTCTCTGAAGCTCTTCTGTGTAGATGATTGATCTTCTATACTGATTGATTCATCTCCTTATGCTGATTGATTGATGCCTTCGTAAATGGTTGATTCGAATATCCAGTTTCCATAGAACATGTAGTCACAACAATTGTACTCGTTGATTCTTGCCTTTGGATATTGACTTTCACATTTTCCTCCTTGATTTTTGCTTACATATCTTCTACTAGAATCTTTCCCATTCTCATGACATCCTTCTTTGGAATTGGTTTCCTACAAGTAGAATTAAGTTATTGTCTATCATTAAAATCCATATCTATCATGAAGGTTCTGATTTGGAAGATGATGAAATGCCTATGATCACCAACGACTTCAAGAAGTACTTAAAGAGAGGAAAGGTTTATTCAAGAAGTGGAAACTGCATCAAGGCAAAAGCTCCTGAGAAGCAAACCAGTGATGGCTGCTACAAGTGTTGAAGAACTGATCACATGATCAAAAACTGTCCTTTGTGGGAAATTGAATGGAAGAAGGAAGGAGCTGAACGAAGGAACGGGAAGAAGCAACTTGTTCAACCCAAGAAACACAACAACAAAGGATCAACCAAGGCTATGATCGCTTCTTTTGGAGAAATCTCAGATGATGATGATGAATATGAACGAGAAGAAACTGAGGTAAGTGTTTTTCATCTCAAAGACAAGATTAAATTTTTGTCTAAAGAAAGATTATCTAAGTTACTACTAGAGCTAATTGATGAATATGAGGATGTGAATAATGAAAGGAACAACTATCAAAAGAACGCGAGTGTTTTGGTGGCAGGATATTTTTTTCATTGCGAACGCGATGGGCTTTTCCGCGTTCGCGAAAGAGGGACGTCTGGGCAGATTATATGAACTCTATTTCGAGGGTTTTCAACCATTTTTACATTTTGGGAGCTATGAAGCTCGGATTGAGGCGATTGTTGGAGCAATTTTCACCATATGAATTGGGGTAAGTATTTTATACTCGGTTTTAATTATATTTCATGAATCTCTCTTCGATTTTAACTATTGGCTTATGGATTTAAAGAGGAAAATTGGGGATTTTGACCTAAAGTTTCATAATATGAATTTTTGAGTTTTGAACATCGATTTGGAGTCGGATTTGAGTGAAACTAGTATGGTTGGACTCGTAATTGAATGGGTTATCGGATTTTATGAGTTTCGTCGGGTTCCAAGGTGCGGGATCGAGTTGGGCTTTTTGGGTCGATTTCGGGTTATGATTCAAGATTGATCTTTTCTTATTAGGATTGGTTCCCTTAGCCATGGTTGATGTATTTTTGTTGTTTTTTGTTAGTATCAAGCCATTCAGAGTTCGGAACGCGCGGGATGACATCTTTGGAGCATTGCTTGGCTTTCTCGGCATTGGTATTGACTCGTTCTAGGTAAGTAACACTTCTAAACTTAGTTCTAAGGGTATGCAACCCCGTAATATATGTTATGTGATTGATGGTGAGGTGACACATATGCTAGGTGACGGGAGTGTGGGCGTGCACCCTGTGAATTGGTACTCTGTTGTTCCTATGGCAGTGTATAGTGGCCCTATATTTTTGATATCTGTGTTTTCACCATGCGATAAAGTAACTGAGCTGCCAATCATGCTAAGTATCATGTTTAGACTTTATGCTGATGTTGTTTGGACCCATAATGGTTGTTTTTTGTTTTCTTATCTCTGATTTCATTGATATTTTGCACTAATTCATGCATTCATATCATATCTCAGTCTCAATTGTTGTTTATTGATACATCATATCATTGTTGTCGGGCTAGTTTCATGATATTGTGAGCCCGTGAGTGATACTGGAGAGATTGATGACTGAGTGAGGCTGAGAGCTTGATTATGAGTGATAGTTATGGGATACGGCTGCATGCCGCATCATGTTATATTGATTTATGCCTGGATATGGCTTATGATAGAGCCTGGGCTGTAGGATCCCCTCCGGAGTCTATACACACCCCCAGTGAGCTCTCTTGATTATATTAAGGGATGGATCTTCCCTGGACATGGATTTTGTCTGAAGCATTTATATACCTAGAGATGGATCTTTTCCATGGGTCCAGATTGGATTTCCTCGATACTGAGTGACTAATGGTCAGTGATGTATATATTTCGGGATAGATCTTCCCTGGGCCGTATGGGCCATATACAGTACCGAGTGGTTGAGCATGATGGGTGGAAAGTGTGAAACAGTGAGATTGAGTACACTGAGAGTGTGAGTACATGATTCATCTCCTAGATACATGCCATTTGCATGCACACATGACATACAAGCATATAGATGCATTTTTCCTCATGTTATATGGTATCACGTCCTTTATGACTCACTATACACATTGATATGTGGCCATAGAGAGATATTTTATTCTTTTTATTCGGAAATAAAATATTTTATTTATTTATTGTGGAAAGGATATTTGGGAAATTACACATTTCAAACGTACTCGTACTTTTGGCATTTTTGGTAAGAGGTTTGGGATTTTTCACTAAGATACTTGAAAAGCATGATCATTTTCTGGAACTGTGAACGAGCTGAGCATTTTTACTTTAGAGATACCTCTTTTATACTTGTATTATGCTGTTATGAACTGTTGTAATATATTGGTATTGGACCCGACCTTGTGTTAGCCCATCACTGCTAACCTAAGGTTAAGTTTGTTACTTACTCCGTACATGGGGTCGGTTGTACTGATACTACACTTTTGCACATTGCATGCAGATGTTGGCTGTTGTTGTTGCTGTGTTCTATGGTTGCTGGATTTGAAGATGTATCTGCGTCCCTGTTGTAGCCGCCTCTTTTTTCAGGGTAGCCTTAGATTTTAAAACTCTGTGTATGTACTTTTCAAACAGAAGATGTACTTACTTCATGGTAGTTTTTGTAAACTCTATTCTTAGAAACTCATGATTTGTACTACCAGTCCTTGGGATATGTATAAGATTCAGATAATTTATTTGCTTAATTGTCTTGTTAAATATTATTGGAAGTGGTTAGTTATTAGTTGTCTTATCTAGCGAGTTAGGGTTAGGTTCCATCACGACTCGCGGATTTTTGGGTCGTGATACCAAGTTGGGCTAAAAAGAATTTAATTTATCCTTTTACCTATAGAAAGGGACCCAAATTAGTTTAGGTTCATAAGACTAAACCTTGATTTCTTTTTACTGGTTCAAGTGAAGGGAAACAACCAAATATGGTACATGGATAATGGTTGTTCTAAGTATATGACAGGAAACAAGAACCAGTTCCTTTTACTTGAGGACCTTAAATGAGGTAATGTCTCATTTGGAAACGGAAAGAAATGTGAGATCATTGGGGTTGGAAAGGTATGTAAGACTGAGTCTCACTCTATAAAGAATGTCTACTTGCGAGATGGACTGAAGTACAATATGATAAGAGTATCACAATTGTGTGATAGAGGTAACATGATAACATTCACACCTCTACAAAATGCTTTGTCATTAATCTTACTACTGACAAGATAATTTTGCAGGGAAAAAGAGTGAACAACATGTATGTTGCGGATTTGTCCATACTTTCAGATAATGAACTCACTTTCTTAAGTATATTGGATAATGATCCCATCCTTTGTCACAAGAGACTTGGACATGGCAATCTAAGCCAACTCAACAAACTAGTCTCCAAGGACATGGTGATAGGGCTGCCTAAAATTATGTTCAAGGAAGATAAAATTTGTAAGGCTTGTGCAAGGGGAAAGCAAGTTAGATCATCTTTCAAAAGCAAGAAAATGTTAAGCACTACCAGGACGATGAAAGTGGTCCATATGGATCTTTGTGGACCAATGAGAACACTGAGCAGAGGTGGTAAGAGATATGTTATGGTGCTTGTTGATGATTACTCTATGTTTACTTGGACAGTATTTTTAACATCTAAAGATGAAGCATTTGACATGTTCACTTCTTTTGTTAGAAAACCTCAGAAACAACTAGGTAATCGACTTGCATCTATTAGGTCTTGTCATAGAACATAATTTGAGAACGCTAAATTTACTAAATTTTGTGATGAACATGGAATAAATCAAAACTTTTCTGCTCCTAGGACTCCATAAAAAAATGGAGTAGTTGAAAGAAAGAATAGGACATTGTGAGCACCTAATTTTTGCCCCTACATAGAAAATTACTCCCAAAAAATAATCCAAAAATAATTTTATTTATTTTTATGGATTTTAGAAGTTTTTCTTTATTTATTTTGCATTTATTCGCATTATTTATGAATGTTAGGAATATTTTAAATTGTATTTTAGGATTTAATTACATTGTTAAATGCATTATATAAATATTTAAAAATTAAATAATACATTCTTAGGTTAGTTAATTAATTAGATCATTAGTCAATCAGTAAGTAAACTATATAAAATTATTTAGCCACACAAATTGGATTTAATTAAAATTTGAGTCCAAAGTGGCTAATTTTGCAAAAGCCTAATCAAGGGAAAAGAAAAGAAAGTTCAGATAAGGCTACAAATAAATTGGGCCCATTTCAGAGGAAGGCCCAAGCTCCACAAAAATAGGCCCCAACCCAGTCCCCATATATCCGGCCCAGCTTCACCCATGTCACTACCCAAACGACGTAGTTTGACACCAAAACTACGTCGTTTTCCCTTCCCATTTCCTTTAAACGCCCAAACCCTTCCCCATTCAAGAGAACGAACCCTCCCCCATTTTTCCTAACCTTAGGCGCTTTCCTCTAATTCCCAATCCTCTCTAAAAGCAGAACCCTATATCTCCATCTCCTTCAAAATACCCTACCAGCCGCCTAAAAAATCTCATCTCCCATCTAACTCATCTCTCACTTATCTGTTCATCTACATACTCATATCACTCTCATAGGGTCTCACTTTTACACACGATTCACACACTAGGAGCATAAAAAATCTTGAACAAAAATCCATATTTGAGAACTAAAAAAGAGCTCAAAAAAACACAAAGCAAAAAACATGAGTAAAAAGAGACCCCAGGGCCGTTTTTGACTTTTCTTCTTTGTTGTTTCAACTTCTGTTCCTTTGCGTCATAATTTTTGGGCATCTGAAGCCATAGAATTGCTATTCGCTGCGTGCTCTGTTGTCCCTATTCCGTTAATTCGCCTGTTCTGCCTTCATTTGGCTATTTTTGAAAATATTGCATTGTTGTTGAGGTATGAATTCTAATTTCCAATGTTGTAATTATTGCTTAGATGATATAATGTGATATAACTTGCAGTAATTATTTGTTTATATGTTTGGAAAATATACCCCAATACTAATTGCCAATTGATATAATGTTGGGATATTCTCATGCATAGAGTTGAAATAGATCTGTAATTAAGCGCCATATAGCACTGTTAGGGCTTCGCTTGTGGACAACTGATTAGCGCTCAAGTGTGTTTATATTCGGATAAGATGGTTCATTTAAAACAGGATCTGAAATTAAAATTCTAGGGTTAAATTAAAATTATAAAAGTCTCCAACATCATATCATGAGCCCCTTTTGTATTAAATAACGTGAAGGTGGCCATTTGTGTAATAATTAGTTTTAGCTGAGTAATGTTATAACATAGAATTTAAGCCCTTTTCAAGTAGTTCTCCGTATAGTTTGTCTTTTTTGTGCTTATGTGTTTAGGTGCTAAGATTCACTATTTTGTTAGTTTCATTCTTAAGTTTGAAAATAAGCTAGTTGAGATCTGCTATGAATTTGATTAAGATGTTTTGAGTTGTCAACTAATAGGCTGTTTGGTTAGTGTCTGCATTGTTTCGGCCATATGTTTAATCTTAAGAAATCAGATAGTTAAATTGGGATTATAATAGTGTGGTATATTAATTTGAGCCCATTTCATAATGAATTGTTGTGGCAAATAAGTCATATTCTAGGCCCACTTCTTGATAATATGTTGTTGGCCCATCTTTTCTCTAATAACAAAGCTAGCGAACATCCCCATAGCTAATTTACTTCTTTACTTCCAGAATTATTTTCCATAAATTCTTGACCTTCACATTGATCTCAAACATAGGAAATAATAAACTCATGAACATAGTAGCTTGCTTTAGGCGCGATTATGTAATGACTCAATCAGTCGTTTTGAGTGGTAGAGCCCCGATCACCCATTAACTGTTTTTCTCATATCTTATTCTGCTATTTTGGTTTTCGGGAGGGTTCGTGTTGAGTTTTTGAAACGAATTGAGACATTTAGTCTCTGATTTGAGAGTTTAAGTTGAAAAAGTTGAACGGATGTTGACTTGTGTGTATCGACCTCGAATTTGAATTTTGGTAGATCCGTTAGCTCCGTAAGGTGATTTTGGAGGTCTGTAGAAGATTTAGGCTTGAAGTGGCAAAAGTTGGATTTTTGGCGATTTCGGTCGGCACTGGAAATTTTGATATTGAGCCCATAATGGAATTTCAGAAGTGGGAGTAGGTTTGTAGTGTCATTTTTGACTTGTGTGTAAAATTTGGAGTCATTCGGACAAGGTTTGATATGTTTCGGCGTCGTTTGTAGAATTTGGTGCATAATTCATTTTTGATGTTGTTCAATGTGGTGTGAAGGCTCGATTAAGTTAGTATGGTGTTTTAGGATTGGTTGGTATGTTTGGTTGAGGTCCCGGGGGGCCTCAGGTGTGTTTCAGATGATTAACGGATGAATTTTTGGACTTAGGAAGTTGCTGAAGATTTCTGGTTTGGTGTTTCGTACCTGCGGAGTGGAGACTGCAGGTGCGGATTCGCACGTGCAGAGGGCTAGGCGCAGGTGCGGGAGTCGGAAGCTTGTCCAGGGTCGCAGGTAAGAGGATGTTCCGCATATGCGATTCCCGCAGATGCGCCCAAGGCTTCGCAGGCGCGTCTGAAGACCGCATGTGCGAACAGTGCTCCGCAGGCGTGCACGCACAGATGCGACCCCCTTTCCGCAGATACGGAACCATCCCCCTTTAGTGATATCCGCACCCGCGATGGATTTTCCGTAGGTATGGCGTCACAGGTGCGACCCAAGGCCCCCAAGTGCAAAGATTGCTGGGCAGATAAGGCAGATTAAGGGGTATTATATTTCATATCACAAAATTCGATTTTGAGCTCGGGAGAAGGAGAATTTTTGAGGGTTTTGAAGAGGAAAACATTGGGTAATGATTTCTAATCCTATTTTGATCACATTTTATTAATCATTTGTGGTTTTCTTTATTTAATCAAGGAAATTGAGTGAGAAATGTAAGGAAATGGGGGAAAAGCCCCCCAACCGAATATCTGATTTTGAGTGTGAAATAGAAATCAAATTTGGGTGATTTTCGTACGAGTGATATCATGAGTGAATGGGTGTTCTAAATTGGTAACTTTTACCCTATTTTGAGTCGTGGGCCCGAGAGGCTTTTTGGGCATTTTTCCTATTCTCATGCCTTAGCTTTGAATTCATTAGCTAAAATAGTTACTTGTAGCTATATTTATGTTATATAATTGATTTGGTTAGATTTTGGCCATTCAGAGTTGGATACTCGTGTCAAGAGCGTGGTTTCATATTGATTTAAGCTGTTAGAGGTAAGTGGCTTACCTAACCTTGTGGAGGAACTTCCCCTTAGGATTTTGGTATTGTTTGATAATGACCGTGTACGTGAGGTGACGAGTATGTACACGGGCTATTTGTTGTAACACTCCATTTTTCACTAAATCATAACTTGTTTTTCCTTGTTTGAACTACACTAGCATATATAATTACCTTGATTAAATTAGGAAAGCATGCATACGTGTTTTGGATGTCTAATTGAATTGTGTGCAGCATCTTTAGTGAAACTCCTACTTTTTTTTCCCTTAGTTGCACTTTGCCTAACTGTTGTGTTTATTGGTTGAGCTGCATATTTACTTTGAGACTATGGAACCTATTACGGGAGATTCTCCGGCACTGCATATTAATTTTGGGACTACGGAACGCATTCTGAGAGATCCCCCAGCACCGTATATTTATTTTGGGACTACGAACGTATTCCGGGAGATCCCCTTGTATTGCATATTTACTTTGGGACTACGGGACAATATCTGGGAGGTCCCCCTATTGCTATTACTGTTTTATGAGCTGTAGAATGTCATTGAATTCTATTCCCGTTGAATTTCTGTAATTATTTTACTGCGATATTTCTTCCCATCTTATTTCGTTATATTTTTACCAGTAGGGCCCTGAACTTACCTCATCACTACTCGACAGAGGTTAGGCTTGGCACTTACTGGGTACCATTATAGTGTACTCCTGCCCTTTCCTGCACATGTTTTCCGTGTGCAGATCCAGGTACGAGCTATCAGCCTCGGGTCTAGTGTGTGGTTACTGCTTTAGGAGACTTCAAGGTACTTCTGCTCGCATCCGCAAAGCTCGGAGAGCCCTTCTATCTCCCTGTGTAGAAACTTTCCCCTGGTTTCTTCAAACATTTATGTATAGAGCGGTAGAGACTCTTAGAAGCTTGTGACTGGCGACATTCCAGGTTTTGGGAGTGATTATCTTGTATATGTCCAGTGGCACTATCCTTTCTTATTAATTTATACTGTTGGCTTTTATCTTTATGTTTCCTTTCATATTTTCGCAATACTAGGCTTACCTTGTCGTAGAGACTAGTTGCCGTCACGACAATTCATGGTTAGGGAAATTGGGTCGTGAAAAGTTGTTATTAGAGATATAGGTTCATAGGAGTGTGAGTCACAAGACGGTTTATTAGAGTCTCCCGAATCGGTGCGGAGACGTCCGCACTTATCTTCGGGAGGCTGTGTAACTGTTAAGAACAATCATACTTATTTGATTTCCTTGTAGTGCGAGTTATTGACATCAAATTCTAAAATTTCTATTTTATTCTTTCTCACAAATGGTGATGACCTGTACCGGGAGGACCGACGATCAGGCACCCAAGCCTCTTGCCAGAGCCTCTAGAGGCCGGGGTCGAGGGTAGAGGACGACCACGCGGTGCAACCCGAGCACCTGCGCGAGCTGCGATAGAGAATCCCCCAGTAGCTCCAGCTGGAGGGCCGGCACCGGAGATTCATATTACTGCTCCAGCTCTCCAGGAGACCTTGGCTCAGTTCATGAACATGTTCAGCACTTTGGCTCAGGCTGGGCTGATTCTGATAGCTCCCGCCACATCTCAGGCCGGGGGAGGGGCACAGACTCCCGCAACCCACACTCCTGAGCATAGGGTCCAGATTGATCAGGCCCTATAGTTTATTTCTATGCCTCTAGTGGCTCCGGTTTAGCATGAGACCAGGGTAGCTACTTTTGAGGTAGAGCAGCTCAGACTTGAGAGGTACAAGAAGTACCACCCACCCATTTTTAGCGGATTAGCTTCAGATGATGCTCAGGGTTATCTTGAGGAGTGTCATCGTATTCTTCGCACTATGGGCATTGAAGACGAGTGGGGTTTCTTTCACCGCTTTCCAGCAGAGGGGAGAAACATATCAGTAGTGGCGTGACTATGAGCTGAGTATTCCTGACGAGGCAGCCTCGCTCACTTGGACTCGGTTCTTACATATGTTCTTCCGTGAGTATGTCCCTTAGAGCCTCATGGATGCTTGGCTCGCAGAGTTTGAGCAACTGTTCCAAGGTGCTATGATTGTTTAGAGTATGCAGTCCATTTCAGTGAGTTGGCTCGACATGCATCGACTTTGGTTGCCACAATCAGAGAGAGGGTTCGTCGCTTCATTGAGGGGTTCCACCCCAGTATTCGGACCAGAATGGCGAGGGAGTTAGAGATGGATATTACTTATCAGCAGGCCGTGAGTATTGGCAGGAGAGTAGAGGGCATGTTTGCCCGGGAAAGAGACGAGAGAGAGAGGCCAAGAGGTCTCGAGAGACTCATCATTTTTCAAGAGCCCGTGCGCCAACAACACGCCATGGTAGGGGTTTTTTGAGTCGCCCTGTTCAATTAGCCCTTCCAGCAGCCAGCGGTGTTCCAGCTCCTCCTAGACCTCAGGAGCCTTTTTATGCACCTCCAGTATCCAGTATGGCTCCTGCTCGATGTTCTATTACCGGCCAGTCCAGCAAGCCAGGTCCGAGTTAGTCTCAGCCACCACGTACTTCGAGGGGTTGTTATGAGTGTGGCGATACTCGTCACATGGTTAGGGATTTCCCCAGATTCAGGAGGGGTGCACCTCTACAGTCTTCTCAGCCACCACGTGCTCCACCAGGTCCTTCGGCCATTATTCCAGCCCCAATTGCTGCCCCACCTACTTAGGAAGCTCGAGGTCGCCCTAGAGGGGGAGGCCAGGCCAGGTATTATGCCCTTCCAGCCTGTTCAGAGGCTGTCTCTTCAGATTCTGTCATCACATGAATTGTCCCCGTTTGTCATAAAGATGCATTAGTATTATTTGACCTAGGCTCTACGTATTCATATGTGTCTTCTTATTTTGCTCCATATTTGGGGGTATCTAGGGATTCTTTGACTTCTCCTATTTATGTATCTACTCATGTGGGATATTATCTTGTTGTGGACCGCGTATATCCGGCGTGTTCGATTGCTCTTAGTGGTTTTGAGACCTGCGCTGATTTATTATTGCTCAGTATGGTAAATTTGGATGTTATCTTGGGCCTGGACTGGTTGTCGCCCCATTATGATATTCTTGATTGTCACGCTAAGACCGTGACACTGGCTATGCCAGGCTTACCGCGATTAGACTGGAGAGGTACCTTAGAGTACACTCCCCACATGGTCATTTAATTTCTTAAGGCTCAGCGAATGGTTGAGAAAGAATGTGATGCGTATTTGGCCTATGTGAGATATATCAGTATTGATACCCCTACAGTTGAATCAGTTCCAGTGGTGAGGGACTTCCCTGATGTGTGTTCAGCTGATCTTCTGGGCATGCCGCCCGATAGAGATATTGATTTTTGCATTGATTTGTTGACGGGCACTCAGCCTATATCTAATCCTCCTTACCGTATGGATCCTCCTGAGTTGAAGGAGCAGTTGTAGAAGTTGCTTGATAAGGGTTTCATCAGGCCTAGTGTATCGCCTTGGGGGGGGGGGGGGGGCTCCGGTCTTGTTTGTGAATAAAAAGGAGGGNGAGCAGTTGTAGAAGTTGCTTGATAAGGGTTTCATCAGGCCTAGTGTATCGCCTTGGGGGGGGGGGTGGTGCTCCGGTCTTGTTTGTGAATAAAAAGGATGGTTCTATGCGTATGTTGTTGGGACCAAACACACATGCAAGTATACGTGGTCGTCAAGTAATAAAGTGACTCAAAAGTCGGATGTCGAACCCACAGAGACTTAGATTGATCGTTAACTAAGCAAACTAAAATCAACTAATTGTCCAAGATATTTAGAAGTGATATTTTTCTCTTAATCTACTATTGCGGAAATTAAACAAGTAACAACTAATTTATAAAGAATGCAATTTTGTATGACGAGATTTTTCTTCAGATGAGATGGAAATTCCAGGGTTGTGGTTAGTTTATCAATCCTATTAAGTTCAATAATCACACTCATTAATCCAGATTATCTATGGTTTCTAATTAACCAGATCTTTTATATGAATAGCATGTTCCCATAATACTACGCCTTCCCACAATATATAGATCCTATATTCATATGGTATTGAGTCTATCATGAACGAATATAATATGGTATTTAATTAAGCAAGACGGTTAGGTATATTCCTATCCTAATCGTAAAATCTTCCCCCGAGCCACGGGTTCAGAAATAAGCTCTCTCTAATTCTACTCTAATCTAAACATGGCTTTCCCAAACATAGCATAGATAGTAAATAGAACTCAACAACTGGCCAGACAATTAAGCAATTATGCATAGAATTAGAGAAACAACCACAAGATGATAATCCGAATTAACAAAGATGCAATTAATAAACGTTAATAATCATGTCAACCACAACCCTAGAATGTAGAGTGCTTAGCCACTCATGTTCGTAGTAATAATTTTCCAAGTATTTTGCATAAACAAATTACAAAGAAAAGAAAACGGGATGAAGAACTCTATGATTTTCTCCTCCAAAAGTTATCCACGTGATGTCCTTGTCTCCGGTCACAAAACTCCCTCAAAGTGGCGTTTTTAGGTCTATTTATATGTGTAGGAAAAGACCTAAACGTGTAGGTCAAGTACCAGTCAAACCAGGAGCCAAAATAAAGCTTCAAAACTCGGACTGGACCTCGCCCTAGGCCTGACGTCGCCAGACTAACGCCTGGTTAAGCTGGCATTTGCCTGACCTCGGCAGCCTAACGCCAGCTTCAACCTGGCTTTTGCCTGGCCTGACCAGCCTAACGCCAACTTCAAGCCTGGTGTCGCCCGGTATCTTCTTTTCACTGTTCTCGAGCACAATTTCAACGTTTAAGTATCCCTTTTATTCTACTTTCATCTCCAATTCACCTACACATAAAATAGACTCCATTACGCGCAAATAAAATGTAATTTATCATTAAAGCATGTAAAATGCAACGCACATAATGTACGAAATAATGGAATTATAGCCCTACATCAATACCCCACACTTAAACATTGCTCGTCCTCGAGCAATCAAACTACACTTATAGACACAACCTATTAAGCAATCCTCCTAACTCATCACACCAAGAATCTTTAAAATAGACTAAGGACAAGGGTGTAACATCTTCTCCTCAAAATTGACTCACAAGTACCATACATTATTTCACAATTCACTCACTTACTCTAACATAGAGGTCAATGACATTACCTTTCCTTCATGAATCAAGTTCCCTCACGCTACAAAAGAGAGTATTCCACACACAATACAATTTAAGAACAATTAGGAACTCAAGATAGAAAGAATTCACTCACTCTCAGAAATAACATTCATATGCTACAAAAGATGCACCATAGGCTTGCCCGTAGTGTACTACTCTACTAACTGAGCTTATTCAGTCTAGGATCAAATATGACTTTCATTGGTTGTAATGTAGGATATGGGTCGGGTAGGATACATTTGGATATAAGTGGCTATACCTCCCTAAGCACTTTTATACATATACGTTAACATTCAAACCCCATACTTATGTCAAACCATAACTCCACCTTCATATCAATGTACATTAACTCCATATTTCTTTAAGCACAATTACATCAAGAGTCAACACTATCATGGAATACTTTTCACATCAATACAACTATTTTTTTTTCTTTCTTCTTTTTCAATTCAAGTGGTTCTACTTTGTTTTTCAAAACAGTGCACCTTTCTCCTTATTCGCTCAAAATTCAAACCAACCACCCCACACTTTAACTTTTACAAAGTTCATAACAATTCAAGTTCTCATGATAGGTGAAAAGGTTCAAATAAATGGTTAATTCAAAAAAATGAGTAAGACTTGTAATGTGGTTTCCAAAGAAACAGGATTACAGGCTCAACTACGATATATAACAATTAGGTGGGTAATATATATATATATATATAT